>JBBGZY010000183.1:1507500-1695000 GCA_037952925.1 Lithobates clamitans
TGACCATACCTGTAAATTATCCAATTTGGTGGTTGGGCAGAATGTGAGGCCTTTGGAGAGGACTGTTGTTTCTGGTGTAGAAAGTTGATGATTTGACAAATTTATGATTCCGAGTTCCTCTGTTATATCCACATTTTCTGTAAAGTCAACATTTACACAAGGGATACCTTGGGATTCTGAATCGGCTTCCAAGTTGCTGATAGCAGAAGTTATAGAAGTTGTGTTTGTTTTGTGTTGTTTAGGTTGTATCCAAAAGGTCTGCTCTTGGTGTAGGTTTTGGAGTTTTTTTTGCTTCCTATTCATGGCAAGTTTTTGCAGTTGTCTTTGTAAGGTTTCGATTTCATTCTTAATTCGGTTGATGCTTGTGGGGTCCAATGGTGTTGAGGTTTCAAACACCAACTGCTTTTGTTTCCGGATTGTTTCCCTTTTACCATAGAGTTTATGAATGAGGTTGTTCCTTAACCTTTCGCTGGTACGTCTGCAGAGTCCTTCTGCATAAGGAGAGTTCAGTGTATTTGTACAAGGATTTTTGATCCGGAGACCCTGTGGTATGAGATTTCTCTTTTTGCATCTTGAGAGAAAGAAGATGTCGCTGTTGATCTGTGTTTCCTTTGTGATCAGGTTGGTTAACTGCTTCTTTATGCGGCTATATGCAGTATCTTCCATCATGCTTGATTTGATTGTAGCCGTATTAGTGCAATTGTGACAGAGAAAATTGAGTACTGTCCGTGATACTTTTTTTATTTTTTTATTTGCACTAACATACAATTTTTCAGGACAAGCTTTCGGGGTATGTCCCCTTCTT
Source organism: Lithobates clamitans (assembly GCA_037952925.1). Taxonomy (NCBI): domain Eukaryota; kingdom Metazoa; phylum Chordata; class Amphibia; order Anura; family Ranidae; genus Lithobates; species Lithobates clamitans. The sequence continues at coordinate 1,508,306 of JBBGZY010000183.1, forward strand.
CAAGGTCCAAGCAGTACTGATTCACAAAATTTTTAGGCAGCATGTTAAAGAAAAAAAAAAAAAAAAAAAAAAAAAGGGAAAGCCAAACACATACAAATCAAGGGTAATAAAGATAGCAGCAGAGTTAGTGAGATAAGACAGAGGGAGAGAGAGCTATAGAATGCAGGGGGGGGGGATACTAGTAAAGAGGGGGTCGTATAACTTTGGCATAATGTGTCAGGAAACCAATATCTAAATTCAGGCCGTTATTTTTCGTGTCAAAAAGAAGTATCATTCTTAGTTCAAACGTTTTCCTTTCCTGGATAGTTCTGAAATTCCCTTTAAGAACTAAAACATTGAGGTCTTCTAAAGTGTGGTCCGGCTGTGAGAAATGATGTCCCACAGGTGTGCAGAAACTGTCTTCTTTATGTTCTTTGATGGTATGTCTGTGCAAATTCATCCTCACTTGCAACTTCTGTCCTGTTTCACCAACATAAGATCCTTTGCTGCACCTTTTGCATTGGATGAGGTACACAACATTACTGGAGGTACAGCTGTAAGATCCCATGATATTAAAGGTCCCATTTGTGTGTGTAACACTATTGGATAGATTGATCTGGCTGCATAGTTTGCAGCGTTTTTTATTGCAGGGTTTGCTTCCATTATTTGTGACTTCATAATTAGAGTGAAGTTTCCTGCTGATTAGTTTGTGTCTGAGGTTGGGTGGTTGTCTGAAAGCCAATAATGGGGGTTGTTGGAATATTCCTTTCAGAGTTTCATCCTCTGTTATAATGGGTTGTAAATCCTTGATTATCTTTTTGATCCCTTCTAGTGCTGGGTTGTATGTGGTGACTAGAGGTACTCGGTTATTTGTTTTTTTCTCTGTGTATTGGAGGAGATTTTCTCTTCGGGTTTTCAAGGCTGTGTTTATGCTGTTGTTGATGGTTTTTTCTTTGTAACCTTTCTTATGGAAGGAGTCTGCCAGTGTTCTGAGATGTTTATCTCTGTCTTCCGGGTCTGAACAAATTCGGTGGTATCTGATGGCCTGGCTGTGTATGATGGCCCGTTTAGTGTGTTGGGGGTGAAAACTGGAACTATGAAGATAGCTGCATCGGTCAGTCGGTTTTCTGTATATTGACGTGTGTAGCTTGTCATCCCTGATGTATACTGTAGTATCCAGGAAGTTGACATGTGTTTCCGAATAGTCCATTTTTAGTTTGATAGATGGGTGAAAAGTGTTGATAAATGAGAAGAATTGGTTTAGATTTTCTTCACCTTCAGTCCATATCATGAATATATCATCAATATAGCGATAATATCTGTATGGCTTTTGTTGTATGCTGTTCAGGAATTTGTCCTCCAGGTCAGCCATAAATAGGTTTGCATATTGGGGTGCCATTTTGCTTCCCATAGCAGTACCCATACACTGGAGATAGATGTCATTATTGAAAGTGAAGTAGTTGTGTGTAAGAATGAATTCAATGAGCCGTGTCACATCCTCAGCCGTGTATTTGTGGTTTGGTGAGGATGATAAGAATCTGTGACATGCCGCCAACCCATCCTTGTGAGGGATGTTACTGTACAGAGATTCTACATCCATAGTGACTAGAAGTGCATTTGGTGGTAATTGTTGTATATTGTTAAGCTTGTTCAAAAAATCAGTGGTGTCTTGCAGGAAACTCGCAGTGTTCATGACTAAAGGTTTTAACATGTTTTCTACGAGGCCTGAGATATGTTCGGTAAGTGTATTCATACCTGTTATAATGGGTCTGCCTGGATTTCCTGGCTTGTGGATCTTGGGCAGCATGTAGAAGTCTCCAATTTCTGGATTATCCGGAATCTTATTGATGAGTTCTGAATGTAGGTGGCTTGGCATTGTCGCAATGAGACCTTTTAATTGTTTAGTAAAATCCTGGGTTGGATCAGAATCCAGTTTTTTGTAGTAAGTAGTATTTGCCAGCTGCCTCTGGCCCTCTTGTATATATTTGTCTGTATCCATCACAACGACTGCTCCCCCTTTATCTGCTGGTTTGATGGTTATGGTCTGATTATTGCGCAGATCATGTACAGCTCTTCGCTCCAGTGGTGCAAGGTTGTATAATATTTTCTTTTGCTGGGTGGATATCAGGGATGTAACTCGCAGCCTGAAGCTGTCAATATAGGTATCCAGTTTGGGGTTGCGTCCTTGTGGAGGTGTGAAGTTGCTGTTCTTTTTCTTTTTGTCACCTCCTATTGTCCTGGGATTCCTTTCCTTACTGTGAAAATATTCTTTGAGCCTTAGTCTCCTAAAGAATTCCTCCATATCTGACCATACCTGTAAATTATCCAATTTGGTGGTTGGGCAGAATGTGAGGCCTGACGTGGATATTTTTATACATACCTCACTTAAATATATTTAATGATACATAAGTGATTAAAACCTTTTGTCTTTATATGAATCAACCCATGAAATTAAGAACGAATGATATCTGTTCGAAAAGGGTAACAATCTAATTTTATTTAAACTTACTATTGTACAGAAAAGAAACTTGTGGTAATATGAGATTAGCAACTATAACATAAATGATATAACCTTAAAACAACAATGTTACCAATGATAATAAATATTGCCATAATGGTCATACCCATGCTATCAAGAGATTAATAAGGTATTACGGCCAAATCCTACGATAGAAAAGGTTACAGGAAAGAAAAGAGACATAGAGATACATTGGAGAAGTCTTACGTAACCATCCTTCATCTAGACCGTCCGCCGAAGAAGACCTAGCCTACTCCAGGTATTTGGTTGTATGTTGTTAGAACCCACTCCCACCAATCAGAACTCAGGGTCACCTCATTGGTTCAGAAGTGTCATTGAATCCTGATTGGCTACCCCTGAAGAGTGCCTAAAGTTCATTGGTAAGCTGTCCAGAAGTTCATGCTAAGATTTTAAGCACTCCGGTGCCATTCTGTCTGAGAACCTGTTTAACTATCTCTTGATTTCCAACCGGATATAACATAAATTAGCATTACAAGGACTCAAGAGACGCAATGTCTGCCCTGGCTCTTTCTACGAACAATAGGGTAACTTAGTTACTATGCGGATAGCAGGCCAACACAAAAGGTGTGTTTGAGATGCCAAAACAGTAAATAGGCCCACCTTCTAGCACATGTTACTATAAAAAATATACCTATATACACCCATGAATATATACACATTTGTAACCCCCCCCCCTTCCATATGCTAAGGCATTGCCACATTCTTTCAAGGGTGGGGGGTTGCACCTAACACTTGGCTAACTGGAGGTCTTTACATGTCATAAACCCCTCTCTGCCCAACCCTATTTAAGTGAAACAAGTTTGGTAACAATACTACTCCCAGTCGGCCTCACATCCCCCAAGTGATTCCCTTCAAGGGACAATACATCTATAAACCAGGTGGTAAACTGACACTATAAACGAAGCTTAAACCAGAGCTGTTTAATATGTCAGCTGTTCTCAGAATGTCCAGGCAATTTCCTGACACACTGCTTTAAGTCATATTGCATGTCCATTTATGAATGTTGATTATCATTGAAGGTAAAAAATCATAGGTCTCACATTTCCACATCAGTTCCCCCTGAAGTTCATTCTTGAACTTATGTCCTCCTTTAATGATTCTGTACCCACCCACAACAGCCCAGAAGCCCCGACCCTTCCCCACCACCACTGCGGCCTCCTCTTCTTTTCTTGAACACGCCGGAACTCCTCAAAGTAGGCTTAAGATAGCAAAGAAAGCCTGGTCCTTTGGAGACTTCACATTCAAACCATGAGTGTCTGTATTGCAATGTTTCATCACTCCTCTGCCTTGGAGGAGCGGAACTCCAACATTGATGGCGGGATCCTGGCATATCTAGTTATGTATCTTTGTAAGACCATGTAATGGTTGCATCGATTGGATCGGACCGCGAGACAGCACTTTTCAGCATGGTGAAGGAAAGTCCAGGAAAGTCTTATTCGTGACACATTTATCTCAAGAAATAACTTGGTGGTCGCTGCTTCTTCAGGTGGGGTCGGGCGGGTCTCCAGACAGTCGTGCATGAATACAGAAAGAGAGAGGAGAACGTTAGTGTACAGATATTGGAGAAATGCTGGACAGGAACAGAGTGTTGGCCATTAAGACTAAATACTCATAAAGGGTGTAATGTGGACGAGTAGAGTGGGTTCCCACAGGGTACAGAGTCTGAGCAACAGCCAGTATCATCCATGGCCCTTGATGGTAGGGATAGTCAATACTGTCTGTTATTGCCAGGTCCCTGGGTTCACCACACCTGCTCACGGGGCTCAGGTTAAGGCAGTAGGTAGACTAGGGGAGGTGGAATTACATTAAGACATAAAACTGGATGTCCAGGGATACTTTAGTTAAAATATGGTACTTGCGGACAGGCAAAGTCTTTTTTTAAAGAAAAATGATATGACTGATGTCTTAGTTACATTATCTTGAGAAGATAAATGATAGAAACCAAAGGAAAAACTTAGACAGCATAATATTAAAGAAGAAAAAGGAATAGAAGAGAGGTGAGTAATGAAAATGAACAGGAAAAATAGTGGGAATAATAATGAAAAAAAGAACAAAAAATGGAAAAAACTACAGATTGAACGCTGCTCCAACCAAGACTGTTAAAGAGCCTTGAATCTGTATATAAAAAAAATGAATACATTGGTTAAAAAAACATAATAAAAAAAATAAACAACAAAAAACAAAACAAATGTTTTTCTAAAAAAAACTCCTCTCCCATTAACAGTATTTTTGCAGGTCAGGTACACAGATATTAACAACAAAAGGGAGAGAAAAAAAAAAAAATAATAAAAAAAATGATTGAAACTTTTGGAATTTAGGTAAACCTGACTGCACTTTATTGCTAAAAATTGAAGAGGCTTATCCCTGGAACAAGAAAATATAGTTCTAGGGTCCTCTCTTAAATGCGCAACTTCTTTGTACTGGTCTGGATTGGATATGGCTTCCTCAGAGATTTGTTTCTGAGTTAGTGGCCTTTCTGTTCCTTGAGAGAAGATACCTTGTTGAGGTACACATTCTCATAGCTTTGGCATTCATTCTCCTGATAGTAACGCACATTATTACCTGCATCAGGAAAAGCAATAAGGCTGCACAGGTTAGGACAACAACAGGGTGGAGCAAAATGTTTAGGAAAGCTGTAGCGTTCGGACTATACCCAAATAAACTTTCCCACCAGGAAATCTTAGCGTCTGCGTCTAAAGCGTGGGATACTTGGATCAGTCTATTTTGATCATGGGCGAGTCGTATGGTGGCTTGTTTTTCAGCATCTCCTAGTACATTTAATATTTCATCCTGTTGTCCGAAATCCATCAGCCAAGCTTTTAACTCAGCCCCAAATCCCTGAGGAAGTTTCTGTAGGTGTAAGGGGATGTCAGGTTTGCTATAAAACCTTTCTTCAGGGGTGATCGGGGTACAACCCGGTGTTCCTGCTATATCCATGCCACGGGCCAGAGGAGGTGTACTATAGACTCCCCGAGGTAGTGTACCCTGCTGAGCACCATTTAACCTGATGCTGAAAACAGTGCATCATTAGACATGTGATACTAGCACCAGTACCCTGGTCTCCAGTCTCAAGTAGTTTTAACTTTGTTTAGGACCAGTTGGGACACTACCCCGGCATCCATTAGACATGACCCCCCCCTGTGCCAGCATTATTGCCTTTTCCCATAGCAAAACCCTTACCTTCCTTTAGCACTCATCAGTACCAGTCATCTGAGGTTGTCCAGACTCAAACCATCAGAACAAGATGGACTCCAGGGTGTAATCCAGTAGAGTCTGATAGGATAGTACCCAGATTGACCGTGATATCTGCACAATGTTCCATCCCTGCCATTAGGGATGAGAACAGTGCAAGTAAGATTTTTGACGATCCTGGAACTGAGTCATCCACCAATCTATTACGACTCATAGGCAACCTGGATACTACCCCCACCTGTCTGTCCCTGCAAAGTGAGGCTGGACAGAGCAAGTTGGCTTTCCTAACCCCTTCCCTGATATGTAGCACAAGACCCCCCAATGTGATCCTGAATAGCTCCAGCTCCATAGTGTTTTAAGGTACCCAGTGCCCCACCTCCAGCTCCAAAGACAGTCTCCATTAAGCCTCTCTTTCCTAAGGATGGGAAATAGTCAGAATACCCGGATTGAAAACCACCTACCACCAGGTACACTTGTCTCTTCATAGAGGTTGCACACCTTATGGGGCACTGGTCTTCCTGTCATGCAGGACACGGACCACTAGTTAAGGTACACAAGGAGTCTAGGACAGGAAGGACACCTATGGGTATCCACTGAGGAGAATACAGCATGCCCACACAACTCCATCGCTGTGCCTGGATTTCAGAGACCATGCCCAGGGTATACAATGCACCTCTACCTATGGTTAGGTTCAAAGAACCCTCTAGTTCCCTGACTAACGTTACATCGGTATTCCTTAGGACACAGAAACAAACTCGTCTATGTCCCAACTAATACCCAGGTGCTTCCTTCCCAGCAATGACCTCTTCATCCAGAACACAGAGTGCAATATACACAATCTTCCTGCACAACTCTTCTCCGGGCTCTCCCAAAACTATACACTCTCAACTTGTATGCCATCAGGCAGGCCCTCATACTACACATCTGAAGGTAAATCTGAAGGAAATTGGAAAACAAAAATTGCATAATGTGTATCCAACTCGAGGAACTTCTGCTACCAAACACAAGTGGCCAAAGGGCAAAGAAATATCCCTTGCAGCACTGAGGCGTGGGTACACGAGCTGACCCTTTAAAGCCAGGAAACCTAATTATCGAATCTGAAAAATAAAACACCAATAAAATTTAGTAATAAATATTCAATTTTCCTCCTAGAAACAAAATAATCCAATGGTTATATACCTGTAACAATACATTAGCATATGAAACACAAATATACATTACATTACATTACATAAACAGTGCACTTTTTTTTTAAGATACCAAAAAATTGTTGAGCTCAACTTATCATTAATATGTATTACTTAATACACATTAATACCACGTGGATTTTTTGTTTTATGGTATACCAATAATTCCAAAAAAAAAAATTTATTCACCATGGTTGAAAAAAAATTAGCAATCCGTAAAAAAACTTTTAGCAGTACCATTTGTCAACAGATTATAATACCTCACCACAAAGAACCTCTGCAGTACTGTTTTCCTGAAAAACAAAGTCATTTTAGTACATGTATCTTATAATTCACTAGTACAGATAATTTTCTTGGCTCAGGTCATTTGCATGTCAATACAGTTCGCTGCACCTTTTCACAGACCTGGTGAGAAAGAAGGGGGGTCATTTGGGTGGGCTGTCAGCAGCTGAGAACAAACGTCACACAATACGACATATATTACATACTCCACACACCCTCACACAATTGGCTAGGTTAACGATGACCTCTAGACATCACACATCAGCATGTTTTCTATAATACCCTGTACTTCTTCTTAAACCCATAACATCTGTTTGGTAAGGTTAAAATTCTTTCAGAGATCCATCCCATTTCATTAGCCCCTTCTCAGCTGTATGGACGCATTCTCAGGAGTTTGGAATGATTTCTCCTTAAATCCCATAGTAATAACATTCACTTCCTCTGTTTTATTTGCTGACTCCAGCATCCATATAAATAACGTGTCTTTTTCATATGGCCGTATCATCTTTCTGTGGTGAGCAAGGTACAGATTTTCCCAAGCTTTTTGGCTTAAAAGTACCTCTTTTAAAATACTTCTTCCCAGTCCAACGATCCCAATCTTGCAAATATTTCACAACCCAAGGTCCATATCTATCTATCATCTCTCCCCTTGGGGTCATTTGATAGGGTTTACCCCATTCAGACCCCCTCTTTGAAGCGATTAGATTACCCATCCTTTAAGGACTCCGGACCTTGAACTGATTCCCCAACCTTTTTACAGGTTGCCTTTACTTCAGAGGTAGCTACTCTCTGACCAAGAATTGGGTTGACAGGTACCGCCCCTGTCACCCTTGCCGATTTTTTTTTTTTCACTACTTGTCAGAACAATTTTTTCCCGGACTCTGCGTACAGAGAACCCCGCGCTTTACTATTGGAGCGGTTATGGTTTGCGCCTTTATCACGATAACCGGCCCCCGCATTCCGATTATTTTACACGGCCTGAGCGGGCTGCTAGCGTACTACTCCTAATGTTCCCTGTTCTGACTATAGTCCTTCAAAAAAAAATAGCGTGGAGATTTTCCAAACTATAATAGTTCAATCTCCCCCGTGGACTTTTCAGAGGTATTCTAAAGGAAATGCTTAACGAAGGGCTATTACTTCTGTTATCTCCATAATGATTAACATAAACTTGGATAATCAGGACCCTATGGGTGCTTGTAGTACAAGAGGCAGTTAACTGATGCACACCTAATTTCAATATGATTGGTAGCAGTTTACAATATAGCCAATGTATACAGGTCTAATTACAAAGCTCACCATCCACAGTTAGTAGTTTACAAAGAGACAGATCCATACTAGGGCTGAAACAACTAATCGACTAATCTACACCCAATCGACCACAAAATCATTCGACTACTACCTTCACAATCAATCAATCGGCCGGTAACACAATGGAGGTTAAAAACAAAAACAAAATGAGCCCTCTATAGTACAAAAAGAGCAAACAATCGCAAATGTAAATATAACTTTCATCGTTCTACAGTAAAAAATGAACCCCTTACAGTAGTGACTATCTGCTCCCCCCTGCAACCCAAAGGGCCAACCCTAACCTTCTCAACCCCATTATGTTAATAAACGTCTTAGACCTGGTTCACATCTATGTGCTTCTGATGCCTTTTGCAGAAACACACTACAGTTCATTCACTTGGCCTCCCATGAGACACGTTCACATCCATGCCCCCCCCCAGCCTATTTGGAAAGGGTCAGGGACTCCCTCCTTAATGCAAAACAGCGCCTCTTCTGTTCAATACACTCCAAGGGAGAAGCTGCAGAAAAACATACAATGCACCCCTGCAGCAACCCGTGTCCTCCAATCTGACCTACAACAACCTGGCCAGAAAAAACAAAAACGCAAATTGCAGCAAAATCACGTGCAAGAAAATTGAAAACGCACAGCAAAAAGCACTGCAGAAATAGATAAAAAACAAACTGCATAGGCGTGCACCGAGCCTCATGCTGGCCACACGGATCAATTTTCAGACAGGAATATTCAGACAAAAAATCTTTGTACCTTTGCTGAATGAAAAAAAAATGTTTGAAAATTCTGTTTTTAAAATCAATGTAATTTCTGAACGAAAACCACATACACTGTCTGACAATTCCCTTGACCAAGAAGTTCCCTATTATCTCCAAATCTTCCCATCACTGTGGTTGAAAATAAACGTCGACCCGACCCCACTAACGATTAGAAAATCAAACGAACGCTCCCAAAAATGACACCCTTCTTAAAAAGAAGACATTGGGTTTTTTTTTTTTAAATAAAAAAATTTGATCTCTGAGTCTGATGATATCAGCCAGACTCACCCCCCACAGTACACACAGCATCTCTCCTCTAATAGTCCACACAGTACATCTCTTCTGTCTGCCACTCCCAGAGTGCACCAAACATCCTGCTCCCTAACCATAACTGCATAGAGAGATCTAAGAATAAATTGCCCCCTTCCTAAACTCTTGCAGGATATACAATACAAGTCTCAAAACAATGAATTGCCCTCTGAAGAACTCCAAAAATATTTTAAAAACATGCACCGCTAAAAGTACAAAAACTCAGTTGAAGCTATTAAATTCGATGCAAAGTAGACTGGATGGCTACACCCATACAAAGGAATTGGAGCAGCTTCCCCTCTGGGATGATTTACAGGCTAAAAAGCACAAATTTTTAAAACTGCACTTCTCAAAATGGCCGCCGACCATGGCCTCATGGTGACTACAACAAAACCCAGGCCACAACAAAATGGTGCATTTTCCCACAAAACAGAAATCCAATACAAAAATCGCCACTCTTCTACTGAAGAGTTGACAAAAAGTACAAACACAGAACACCTACAAAAGCTTACATTTACTTAAAACAGAAATAATGCCTAGAAACAAAATGGTGGCTCATGTCACATGGTTTCACACACAAAGGAATGGTGGCTACACCTTCCCCTATAGGATGACCCACAGGCCAAACAGCACAAACGAAAGCCAGGCCACGACCTCATGGTAGACTACAGCAAGATGGCCGATGAAAACCACAGCACAGTCACATGGTAACAACAAAAGGAAATGGCAGAGGAAGGCCAGGCCCCAACAAAATGGCGCATTTTCCCGCCAAAACTAAAATTTCTCCCTACAAAATTACACATTTGAGATACTAAATGAACACTTACAAACATTTCATTCTGCATATCACTAGGGACCCTGGCAGGCCTCAAATACAGGCTCTCCAACCAAACAACACATCCGAAAAAGCCAAAAGTTACATAAAACATAAACTGGTAGTTGCAAATGAACATCGAGCCACAGTCTCACGGCGACCACAAAATGGCCAATGAGAAAAAGGGCACACTAAAACACCAACACGTGAAATGCAATTGTTGATCCTGCTAAATCAGACTTCACTAGACTCCTTTCTCCACAAAGACTGACTACACATTTGTAAATGCACACTTATCCATAGACACACAGTTTAGGAACAGTTCCACTGAAAAGTATGTAATCTTGACGCACAATTGAGAGTGCACACTTAGCAACACATGCTTTACAATGAAATAACAACGCCACAATATAACACAGCTCAAACGTACCCACTTTTCTCAAAGAAAGTTCAATCCTTCTTCTGGCATCAGCTTTCACAGAAAAAACATCTCAGAAATACAAACAGCGTTTCTGGGATCCTGAGACCATCCCACCCACAGTGAATGCTTGCATGGTCTTTTCATCTCAAAAACAAAAGAAACCCTCCCTCTTCCTATTGTGTACAGGGAGTAGCCCTTTCCACATACATATCCTAATGTAACAACCTTGGAACAGCGAGCCTGGCTGCTCCTCCCCCGTGCATGGCCACAAACATGCAGTTGCTTACAAAACCCACACATTGCAGTTTGCAACTAATCCCACATCTATAATCATACACAATATACAGTTTCCATTTCTATTTCTCATATGCATTATTCAAAATCAGTCTCATCAAAGTATTAGCACAGACAAAAGGTAAAGTTCTAATAAGTTTTTTTAGTCTGGGTATTCAGATGGGAGACAGGTAAACACAAAACCAGCTCTGTCTTCCATACAAGAATCATATTCACCCCAAAATTAAACTTCCTCACACAGGGGGCACCATCTGACGTGGATATTTTTATACATACCTCACTTAAATATATTTAATGATACATAAGTGATTAAAACCTTTTGTCTTTATATGAATCAACCCATGAAATTAAGAACGAATGATATCTGTTCGAAAAGGGTAACAATCTAATTTTATTTAAACTTACTATTGTACAGAAAAGAAACTTGTGGTAATATGAGATTAGCAACTATAACATAAATGATATAACCTTAAAACAACAATGTTACCAATGATAATAAATATTGCCATAATGGTCATACCCATGCTATCAAGAGATTAATAAGGTATTACGGCCAAATCCTACGATAGAAAAGGTTACAGGAAAGAAAAGAGACATAGAGATACATTGGAGAAGTCTTACGTAACCATCCTTCATCTAGACCGTCCGCCGAAGAAGACCTAGCCTACTCCAGGTATTTGGTTGTATGTTGTTAGAACCCACTCCCACCAATCAGAACTCAGGGTCACCTCATTGGTTCAGAAGTGTCATTGAATCCTGATTGGCTACCCCTGAAGAGTGCCTAAAGTTCATTGGTAAGCTGTCCAGAAGTTCATGCTAAGATTTTAAGCACTCCGGTGCCATTCTGTCTGAGAACCTGTTTAACTATCTCTTGATTTCCAACCGGATATAACATAAATTAGCATTACAAGGACTCAAGAGACGCAATGTCTGCCCTGGCTCTTTCTACGAACAATAGGGTAACTTAGTTACTATGCGGATAGCAGGCCAACACAAAAGGTGTGTTTGAGATGCCAAAACAGTAAATAGGCCCACCTTCTAGCACATGTTACTATAAAAAATATACCTATATACACCCATGAATATATACACATTTGTAACCCCCCCCCTTCCATATGCTAAGGCATTGCCACATTCTTTCAAGGGTGGGGGGTTGCACCTAACACTTGGCTAACTGGAGGTCTTTACATGTCATAAACCCCTCTCTGCCCAACCCTATTTAAGTGAAACAAGTTTGGTAACAATACTACTCCCAGTCGGCCTCACATCCCCCAAGTGATTCCCTTCAAGGGACAATACATCTATAAACCAGGTGGTAAACTGACACTATAAACGAAGCTTAAACCAGAGCTGTTTAATATGTCAGCTGTTCTCAGAATGTCCAGGCAATTTCCTGACACACTGCTTTAAGTCATATTGCATGTCCATTTATGAATGTTGATTATCATTGAAGGTAAAAAATCATAGGTCTCACATTTCCACATCAGGCCTTTGGAGAGGACTGTTGTTTCTGGTGTAGAAAGTTGATGATTTGACAAATTTATGATTCCGAGTTCCTCTGTTATATCCACATTTTCTGTAAAGTCAACATTTACACAAGGGATACCTTGGGATTCTGAATCGGCTTCCAAGTTGCTGATAGCAGAAGTTATAGAAGTTGTGTTTGTTTTGTGTTGTTTAGGTTGTATCCAAAAGGTCTGCTCTTGGTGTAGGTTTTGGAGTTTTTTTTGCTTCCTATTCATGGCAAGTTTTTGCAGTTGTCTTTGTAAGGTTTCGATTTCATTCTTAATTCGGTTGATGCTTGTGGGGTCCAATGGTGTTGAGGTTTCAAACACCAACTGCTTTTGTTTCCGGATTGTTTCCCTTTTACCATAGAGTTTATGAATGAGGTTGTTCCTTAACCTTTCGCTGGTACGTCTGCAGAGTCCTTCTGCATAAGGAGAGTTCAGTGTATTTGTACAAGGATTTTTGATCCGGAGACCCTGTGGTATGAGATTTCTCTTTTTGCATCTTGAGAGAAAGAAGATGTCGCTGTTGATCTGTGTTTCCTTTGTGATCAGGTTGGTTAACTGCTTCTTTATGCGGCTATATGCAGTATCTTCCATCATGCTTGATTTGATTGTAGCCGTATTAGTGCAATTGTGACAGAGAAAATTGAGTACTGTCCGTGATACTTTTTTTATTTTTTTATTTGCACTAACATACAATTTTTCAGGACAAGCTTTCGGGGTATGTCCCCTTCTTCAAGGTCCAAGCAGTACTGATTCACAAAATTTTTAGGCAGCATGTTAAAGAAAAAAAAAAAAAAAAAAAAAAAAAGGGAAAGCCAAACACATACAAATCAAGGGTAATAAAGATAGCAGCAGAGTTAGTGAGATAAGACAGAGGGAGAGAGAGCTATAGAATGCAGGGGGGGGGGGATACTAGTAAAGAGGGGGTCGTATAACTTTGGCATAATGTGTCAGGAAACCAATATCTAAATTCAGGCCGTTATTTTTCGTGTCAAAAAGAAGTATCATTCTTAGTTCAAACGTTTTCCTTTCCTGGATAGTTCTGAAATTCCCTTTAAGAACTAAAACATTGAGGTCTTCTAAAGTGTGGTCCGGCTGTGAGAAATGATGTCCCACAGGTGTGCAGAAACTGTCTTCTTTATGTTCTTTGATGGTATGTCTGTGCAAATTCATCCTCGCTTGCAACTTCTGTCCTGTTTCACCAACATAAGATCCTTTGCTGCACCTTTTGCATTGGATGAGGTACACAACATTACTGGAGGTACAGCTGTAAGATCCCATGATATTAAAGGTCCCATTTGTGTGTGTAACACTATTGGATAGATTGATCTGGCTGCATAGTTTGCAGCGTTTTTTATTGCAGGGTTTGCTTCCATTATTTGTGACTTCATAATTAGAGTGAAGTTTCCTGCTGATTAGTTTGTGTCTGAGGTTGGGTGGTTGTCTGAAAGCCAATAATGGGGGTTGTTGGAATATTCCTTTCAGAGTTTCATCCTCTGTTATAATGGGTTGTAAATCCTTGATTATCTTTTTGATCCCTTCTAGTGCTGGGTTGTATGTGGTGACTAGAGGTACTCGGTTATTTGTTTTTTTCTCTGTGTATTGGAGGAGATTTTCTCTTCGGGTTTTCAAGGCTGTGTTTATGCTGTTGTTGATGGTTTTGTCTTTGTAACCTTTCTTATGGAAGGAGTCTGCCAGTGTTCTGAGATGTTTATCTCTGTCTTCCGGGTCTGAACAAATTCGGTGGTATCTGATGGCCTGGCTGTGTATGATGGCCCGTTTAGTGTGTTGGGGGTGAAAACTGGAACTATGAAGATAGCTGCATCGGTCAGTCGGTTTTCTGTATATTGACGTGTGTAGCTTGTCATCCCTGATGTATACTGTAGTATCCAGGAAGTTGACATGTGTTTCCGAATAGTCCATTTTTAGTTTGATAGATGGGTGAAAAGTGTTGATAAATGAGAAGAATTGGTTTAGATTTTCTTCACCTTCAGTCCATATCATGAATATATCATCAATATAGCGATAAAATCTGTATGGCTTTTGTTGTATGCTGTTCAGGAATTTGTCCTCCAGGTCAGCCATAAATAGGTTTGCATATTGGGGTGCCATTTTGCTTCCCATAGCAGTACCCATACACTGGAGATAGATGTCATTATTGAAAGTGAAGTAGTTGTGTGTAAGAATGAATTCAATGAGCCGTGTCACATCCTCAGCCGTGTATTTGTGGTTTGGTGAGGATGATAAGAATCTGTGACATGCCGCCAACCCATCCTTGTGAGGGATGTTACTGTACAGAGATTCTACATCCATGGTGACTAGAAGTGCATTTGGTGGTAATTGTTGTATATTGTTAAGCTTGTTCAAAAAATCAGTGGTGTCTTGCAGGAAACTCGCAGTGGATGGATGTAGAATCTCTGTACAGTAACATCCCTCACAAGGATGGGTTGGCGGCATGTCACAGATTCTTATCATCCTCACCAAACCACAAATACACGGCTGAGGATGTGACACGGCTCATTGAATTCATTCTTACACACAACTACTTCACTTTCAATAATGACATCTATCTCCAGTGTATGGGTACTGCTATGGGAAGCAAAATGGCACCCCAATATGCAAACCTATTTATGGCTGACCTGGAGGACAAATTCCTGAACAGCATACAACAAAAGCCATACAGATATTATCGCTATATTGATGATATATTCATGATATGGACTGAAGGTGAAGAAAATCTAAACCAATTCTTCTCATTTATCAACACTTTTCACCCATCTATCAAACTAAAAATGGACTATTCGGAAACACATGTCAACTTCCTGGATACTACAGTATACATCAGGGATGACAAGCTACACACGTCAATATACAGAAAACCGACTGACCGATGCAGCTATCTTCATAGTTCCAGTTTTCACCCCCAACACACTAAACGGGCCATCATACACAGCCAGGCCATCAGATACCACCGAATTTGTTCAGACCCAGAAGACAGAGATAAACATCTCAGAACACTGGCAGACTCCTTCCATAAGAAAGGTTACAAAGAAAAAACCATCAACAACAGCATAAACACAGCCTTGAAAACCCGAAGAGAAAATCTCCTCCAATACACAGAGAAAAAAACAAATAACCGAGTACCTCTAGTCACCACATACAACCCAGCACTAGAAGGGATCAAAAAGATAATCAAGGATTTACAACCCATTATAACAGAGGATGAAACTCTGAAAGGAATATTCCAACAACCCCCATTATTGGCTTTCAGACAACCACCCAACCTCAGACACAAACTAATCAGCAGGAAACTTCACTCTAATTATGAAGTCACAAATAATGGAAGCAAACCCTGCAATAAAAAACGCTGCAAACTATGCAGCCAGATCAATCTATCCAATAGTGTTACACACACAAATGGGACCTTTAATATCATGGGATCTTACAGCTGTACCTCCAGTAATGTTGTGTACCTCATCCAATGCAAAAGGTGCAGCAAAGGATCTTATGTTGGTGAAACAGGACAGAAGTTGCAAGCGAGGATGAATTT
Source organism: Lithobates clamitans (assembly GCA_037952925.1). Classification (NCBI taxonomy): domain Eukaryota; kingdom Metazoa; phylum Chordata; class Amphibia; order Anura; family Ranidae; genus Lithobates; species Lithobates clamitans. The sequence goes on from JBBGZY010000183.1 coordinate 1,524,439, forward strand.
GCACAGACATACCATCAAAGAACATAAAGAAGACAGTTTCTGCACACCTGTGGGACATCATTTCTCACAGCCGGACCACACTTTAGAAGACCTCAATGTTTTAGTTCTTAAAGGGAATTTCAGAACTATCCAGGAAAGGAAAACGTTTGAACTAAGAATGATACTTCTTTTTGACACGAAAAATAACGGCCTGAATTTAGATATTGGTTTCCTGACACATTATGCCAAAGTTATACGACCCCCTCTTTACTAGTATCCCCCCCCCCCTGCATTCTATAGCTCTCTCTCCCTCTGTCTTATCTCACTAACTCTGCTGCTATCTTTATTACCCTTGATTTGTATGTGTTTGGCTTTCCCTTTTTTTTTTTTTTTTTTTTTTTTTTCTTTAACATGCTGCCTAAAAATTTTGTGAATCAGTACTGCTTGGACCTTGAAGAAGGGGACATACCCCGAAAGCTTGTCCTGAAAAATTGTATGTTAGTGCAAATAAAAAAAGTATCACGGACAGTACTCAATTTTCTCTGGTTTCATGTTTAAAAGGTTTGGTTCAGTTAAAGTGAAACAGATGCTAAAGAGGCTTGTATATCTACTCTAGCCCCCGCTTTTAGAAAGGCGGAGAAAAGGGGAGTGTATGGGAGGGATTTGTGTTTGGGCGCGAATTTGAAAGACTGAGTTCATATAGACACAAGGAATCCAGTCTTCTGGCTCACTCTTCACACATCTTCCTCCCAAGACATACACCTATTCAAGCCAGGACACAAGAGGTTAATCGGCCATTTTTAATAGGCTATGACAAAGGAAGCACATGTCTTTGACTCAGATCTTTGAAACAAATGAACTATATTTGAACATTTTTTGCATATATGAAACAACACTAATTCTGAATATGAATGTACTATTTTTGTAAGTATTTTCCAAGTTTATGTGTGTACAATAAAACACACGGTTTTGATTTAAGCTGACTCAAGCAGAAATAATTCCAAAATTCGTCTCACGAGAATCATCATTATTGAAGGCTTTTTATACAATAATAAGCCATTTATTTCATCCATTGATTGCAAGCAAAGGGATTCTGCATGGGAAAAAGAACAGTATCAAAAACTTCATCAGAAGGATGACAGATGCAAATAAATAACATGATGAAATAAATCCCATAGATGGTATGGAGATGGAGTATATAGGGTACCACTTACATAGTGAATAGAGCCCTATTAATTAACACAAATAATTAAAATAAAATCAATCTTAGACACTTTGATGGACAAATATGTTACTATTAAAATCTGTGTGAATAGTCGATTGATGGAACACCATACACTTAAATTTCCGCTGCTGCAGACATGCAGGGTTCATTAACATGCCACACTATCATGCATAAACAGTACAATTCATGTGTATAGAGATAATTTGTAGAATCCAATCTTGAATAATCAAAAAACTGTCAGTGAGCTGCTGGGAAAATCCAAACGAACAAAAACAAGCAACAAGTTCCTGAAGTGCTCAACCTGAAAGTGAATGGGCGGTGTATTTTGATAAGATTGACACTCAGTGCAGCTGCCAACCACTGGAAAATGGGAAACAAGATATACAGAAACAAAGGCAGTGCTCTATGGGAAAAAAAGTCAAAAATATATGTCAATATATGTATTAATATATTAAATTGTATACACCTTGGATTCCATTAAAAAAACAGTTTATTGCGCAACTATAGCCCAACAATATCCGTAGGGCTATAGATGTTGGTGTGGACAGCAGCAGAAGGAAAATAGTAACTATACACTTGATCAGAAAAATTTAAAAACCACCATATGATCTTTAAAGAGAGGGGTTAACTGTTCTCGGGAAGTTCGCCATCCATTGATGGAAAGAGGTCAGCCTGAGGTGTGTGGAGGACAATCTGGCTCCAATCTGAAGGAGTGGGGTGATGTCTTGATTCAACCTTACCAACTATGTAACTCTACCTCCCCCCCCCCCCAGGCCGGGGCCATGCAAAAATGAATAACCTAAAAAAAAAAAAAAAAACACACAGGGGGGCGCCTCTAAGTGCAATATTTATAAGAACTTTAATGGAGCAGCAAAATAAATACTCGCATGTATTCCATAAGAATGTGCATATCTAGTAGTATCAACAGAGGGGTCAACCAGGTTCCCGATGGTGTGAGCCGGGTGACCGATCATCGGATGTAGAGGAGGACTTCCGTTAACACTCTGGGACACGGAGGTGACATCAAGTCTGAAGGACGGTCTTGTTGCCCTGGTAACGCATTTCGGAGCGCCAATCAGCTCCTTTATCAAACCATAATAGGGCATAGGAAGGTACAGGATACTTATAGGTAGAGTGGGTGGGAGAGCCAGTATGGAGCCAATCAAGAGGCAAGCCATTACAACATTAGGGGGAAAGAGGAAGCACCACTTGGGCTACACACCTCTCCACATCCCAATCCAAAACATACTGTATATAAACAGCGTTGATAATAAAATATCAATCGATATGGTCGATTAACACAATGGTGCTATCAGTAATTACATTCGAAAAAAGTATATAAAAAAAATATAAAAAGGATATTAACCACTTGCCGACCGACTCATGCCGATATACATTGGCAAAGTGGCACGGGTGCGCAAAACAGTCACTGCGTCATCGGCGGCTAGTGGGCACGCGCCACGGGAGCGTGCCCGCGTTCTCGATGACCGCCGGTGTCTGGGGGACTCGATGTCCGCCAGCAGCCCGCGATCATGACACAGAGAGGCAGAATGGGGAGATGCCTATGTAAACAAGGCATTTCCCAGTTCTGCCTAGCAACGTGAGAGGGATGTACTGCTCCCAGTGATCGGGAGCAGTGATCTCTGTCATGTTCTAGTGAGCCCATCTCCCCCACAGTTAGAACATGCCCAGGGAACACACTTAACCCCTTGATCGCCCTCTAGAGTTTAACCTCTTCTCTGCCAGTGACATTTACACGGTAATCAGTGCATTTTTATAGTACTGATCGCTGTATAAATGCCAATGATCCCAAAATAGTGTCAAAAGTGTCCGATCTGTCTCAGTCACAATAAAAATCGCAGATCGCCGCCATTACTAATAAAAAAATAATAATAATAAAAATGCCATAAATCTATCCCCTATTTTGTAGATGTGATAACTTTTGTGCAAACCAATCATTATACGCTTATTGCAAATTTTTTTTACCCAAAATATGTAGAAGAATACATATCGCCCTGAACTGAGGAAGAAATTAGTTTTTTTATATATTTTTTTGGGATATTTATTATAGCAAATAGTAAAAAATATTGCTTTTTTTTCTAAATGTTCGCTCTTTTTTTGTTTATAGCACAAAAAATAAAAATCGCAGAGGTGATCAAATACCACCAAAAGGAAGCTCTATTTGTGGGAAAAAGGACGTCAATTTTGTTAGGGTACAACGTCGCACGACCGCGCTATTGTCAGTTTACCACTGGCATTTTCACCCCCTTCCTGCCCAGACCAATTTTCAGCTTTCAGCACTGTAACATTTTGAATGACAATTGCGCGGCCATACAACACTGTACACAAATGAAATTTTGATAATTTTTTTTCCCCACAAATAGAACTTTCTTTTGGTGGTATTTGATCACCTCTGCGGTCTTTATTTTTTGCGCTATAAACAAAAAAAGAGCGACAATTTTGAAAAAAAACACAATATTTTTTACTTTTTGCTATAATAAATATCCCAATTACAAAAAAAAAAAATGTTTTCCTTAGTTTAGGCCGATATGTATTCTTCTACATATTTTTGTTAAAAAAATCGTAATAAGCATATATTGATTGGTTTGCACAAAAGTTATAGCGCCTAAAAAATAGGGAATAGATTTATGGCATTTTTATTATTTTATTTTTTTTACTAGTAATGGCTGTGATCTGCAATTTTTATCAGAACTGCAATATTGCGGCAGACAAATTGGACACTTTTGACACTTTCTTGGGACCATTGACAATTATACAGCGATCAATGCTATAAAAATGCACTGATTACTGTATAAATGTCACTGGCAGGGAAGGGGTTAACACTAGGGGGCGATCAAGGGGTTAAATGTGTTACCTAGGGAGTGATTCTAACTGTGGGGGGAGGGGACTGACTGAGGGGAGGTGACCGATCACTGTCCCTATATACAAGTAACACACGATCTGTCTCCTCTCCCCTGACAGGACGCGGATCTGTGTGTTTACACACACAGATCCACGGCCCTGCTCTGTGACAAGCAATCGTGGGTGCCCGGCGAATATCGCGGCCGCGGGGCACGCGCATCGGCTCCCGAGTTAAGCGGCGGGCGTGAGTGCGCCGCCGCACACGCCGCCCTAGACGCCCGGGAAGCCGAGGACATCATATGACGGCCACCCAGGATGAGAGAGTCATATGTCTATAGGCGTCGAAGTGCCGTATCGCAAAAAATGGCTTGGTCAGGAAGGGTGTAAAAAACAGGGGATAAAAAAGGATATATATACAATCTAGAATGAATAGAGAAAAACCTTTCTGCTGTAAAAATTACCAACCTGCCTATTACAAGCTAATTGTTTTTCTCCATTCTTGCCACTTCCAGTGGAAGTAACTGTAAATAATGCTGTTATTCTCTCTTCTTCCTCTGTTTACTTCTATGGGGTTTATATGTTTTCAGCCCTACCCTATTACTCATATCCTTGGGATCACTAAATCTCACCACTTTCACATCTCCAAAATACATGTTCTTAAAATCTTAAGATCTCCAGCAAGTCCATGTCCCCATAATGTCTCACCTCAACTACCACACATTGTCTTATTGGGTCACTAAGAATGTTCTTTCCTCTACAGTCTGCAGCTAAAACCTTGGATTACGAGTGTAGCGCTGACAAATTTTCGATCAGGCGCTTTTTTGTAAATTTAGTGGGTTATCTGTTCTGTATATAGTTTAGAGTTAATCTATGGCTAAATTAGCCTCTGTTCCAGCATTGGCTGTGTTGCGTGCAGGTTGCCTGTAGGTGTCGTTGTCACCATAGGTCGGTGTTGGAAAGCAACAAGCTGAAGTGCATTGAGTGCTCTTTTTTCCCAGAGGTAACTTGGCAGAGGTGGTCCACTGCTATGCATTCTGGGAGAGAGTATTTAAGGGACAGACGCCATGTGCTAAGGAGGAGTTCTACTTTGTGGCCCTCCAGGCCAGAGGGCTGCATTGCTGCGGCCGTGCAAGTAGGCCCAGAAGCCTGTCTGGGGCCTACTACTACGGGAATGGTCCTGTGTTGTCTGTCCTGCGGGAAGAAGCCGGACAATTGAGAAGACCCAGGGGAGGACCCGTCTTTGGAGAGGACCATGCGGAATGCTAGTGTCTCAAGAGGGGCCTGCCCCCTTCCTGACCAGAGCATTTTTTGTGATTCGGCACTTTCCCACAAATAGAGCTTTCTTTTGGTGGTATTTGATCACCTCTGCGTTTTTTATTTTTTAAGCTATAAACAAAAAAAGACTGACAATTTTGAAAAAAAAAGCAATATTTTTTACTTTTTGCTATAATAAATATCCCCAAAAAATAAAAAATAAAAAATTTCTTCCACAGTTTAGGCCGATATGTATTCTTCTACATATTTTTGTTAAAAAAAAAAAAAATTGCAATAAGTGTATATTGATTGGTTTGTGCAGGGCTTTTTTTCTCATAAAATAGGTGCAGGAACTCAACCATGACCCCCAACCCCCCCCCACACACACACACGCACACACACCCTCCAAACTGCATATGTGCAGAGTTCAGGGGTGCGCTGCACACAGAGTGCAGAGTTCAGCCTTCTTCCACAGCTGCTTACCTCTGCATCCCCCATCCACATCTCAGCCCTCTTCAGCTCCGACCTCCCCCCTCCACTGCCCCCATCTTCACCCTTCCTGCTTCAAAGCTCCACCATCTTCCACATATCTTACTTGTGTTGCTGTCTAAAACGTATAAGGGAAAAAGTTGCGCTACTATTATCAAAAACAAAAACCAGCAGCCAGCATCAACAATGAAACAAATTGTGTATTAAGTGAAAAATAAAAAATGCAGCGCTAGGGAATATAGTAACCCAAAAAAAAAAAATTACTTTGGGGTGAGTATTCACAGGGAATGGTGAATAATACTAAATCTGTACAATTAATAAAGTAACGTGTAGGTGCTCAATGTGTAAGTGAGAACAGTGGGTGAACTTTAGACTTGTGCACAGTGGAAAAATGTGTTTAGTTTTGGTTCGTTGTCATTTGTAAAATACATAATTTCGTTCTGTTATATTCGTTATGTTACGTTAATACGTTTTCAGATAATTTGTTATTATTCATAGAGTGTCGATATTCGTTATACTGAATCTCAAATCATGTCGAATTCATTTGTTATATGCACTATAATTTCGTTTGTATTCGTTGAAATTCGATATTTATGTATGTATATATATATATATTCGTGATAATGATTCGTAGTTTGGAAAGTCGTTTGTTTATTGAATCTATTAACAAACACAATGACAATATCTCTTCTCCTCTGCTCAAATACAATACAACACCCTTCTCACTCAGTTCTCAGGAATGCACTTTGCCAGTAATCCCACCTCCAGCACAAAATTAATCAGCTGATTGAGCTGCATCCGAATGTCCGAATAAAAAAATTACAAATTTCAACTAATACGAAAGAAATAATAGCGGATATAACGAATGAATTCGACATGATTCGGTAATTCCTTAAAGATCTAATGAAACAAAAGGTCAACTCAAAGTAAATCTTACAGTCCAATCAGCTGATTAATTTTGTGCTGGAGGTGGGATTACTGGCAAAGTGCATTTCTGAGAAGGTGCAAAATTTGGCCAAATTTCAATTCGTTACGAAGCGAATTGCACAAGCCTAGTGAACTCATGTGGACACAGCACAATCACATAAGCCAACAAATACATATAGTCCATATGATAATTACACATGAAGTAAAAACCAGCAGCCAGCATCAACAATGAAACAAATTGTGTATAAAGTGAAAAATAAAAAATGCAGCGCTAGGGAATATAGTAACCCAAAAAAAAAAAAAATTGCTTTGGGGTGAGTATTCACAGGGGAATGGTGAATAATACTAAATCTGTACAATTAATAAAGTAACGTTTAGGTGCTCAATGTGTAAGTGAGAACAGTGGGTGAACTCTAGACTTGTGCACAATGGAAAAATGTGTTTAGTTTCGGTTTGTTGTCATTCGTAAAATACATAATTTCGTTCTGTTGTATTAACGTAACATAACAAATATGTTTTCGGATAATTTGTTATTATTCGTAGAGTGTCGATATTCGTTATACTGAATCTCAAATCATGTCGAATTCATTTGTTACATGCGCTATAATTTCGTTTGTATTCATTGAAATTCGATATTTATGTATGTATATATATATTTGTGATAATGATTCATAGTTTGGAAAGTCGTTTGTTTATTGAATCTATTAACAAACACAATGACAATATCTCTTTTCTCCTCTGCTCAAATACAATACAACACTCTTCTCACTCAGTTCTCAGAAATGCACTTTGCCAGTAATCCCACCTCCAGCACAAAATTAATCAGCTGATTGGACTGCTTCCGAATAAAAAAATTACAAAATTTCAACTAATACGAAAGAAATAATAGCGGATATAACGAACGAATTCGACATGATTCGGTAATTCCTTAAAGATCCAATGAAACAAAAGGTCAACTCAAAGTAAATCTTACAGTCCAATCAGCTGATTAATTTTGTGCTGGAGGTGGGATTACTGGCAAAGTGCATTTCTGAGAAGGTGCAAAATTTGGCCAAATTTCAATTCGTTACAAAGCAAATTGCACAAGCCTAGTGAACTCATGTGGACACAGCACTATCACATAAGCCAACAAATACATATAGTCCATATGATAATTACACATGAAGTATAATCTGACCAAGGCTGATCAGCTTCGCAGTGAACCTATAATAAACATTCATAGGTCCATAAAGACATATTATGTAAGATGTATAGTCTCTTAGAGAAAATGTTGAGATGCAATCATTCTTATGAAGAGAAATGGCAGATATGTAGAGGGTGATTTTCACACACAACAATCTGGGATGTGCATCCAACACCGGGGGAGGGGAATAGGTACTCTTACCCAAAATCATGGACACACACGCCAGCAGCGGTGGGTCAGTCAAGCATGACAAATCCTCCAAAACGAACTCTCCAACCCGAACTCCTACAGGCAAGATGATGTACGTTAGCATCCACATCCAAGGGGATTGGTAATGAGTCGTCACAATGAGTGCTCCAGCAAAAAGGTGTTTGTAGTCATCCGAACAGCAGCATGAATCATGGGAAAAAGATAAAGCAAAAGGCCTCCACATAGTGCAGATAAATCCGGGATAAAAAATTTATTCAAATAAAATAGATAAAAAAATGTACAAATCATTCCAGATGCGTACATAACGTGATCACAAAAGTCAAGTAAAAAAAGCGTGGTATGTAGAGCCAGCAGGCTATGTACCCGACATGTTTTGTACGAACGTAGTTCTGGGGCATAAACCTGCTAATGAATATCACGCCAATATATAGTAGTCTTTGAATTAGCTTAAAACTATCATAAGCCGCATCAGCTGATGCCTATACGCCCCCCATGAACTATGCGTCCAATCAGGAGCCTTAGACCATCTACATCATCCACGTCATGTGACACTCCCCTCGAGACTGTCCAGCCAATCAGGAGCGTGGAGCATATATATCGTGTCATCACGTTGCCGCCACATGACGTCATCATGCACAGCTGGTAACAGCGCTTGCGTTCCAAGCCCTCGTATTGACTTCATATCACAGAAGTCACAGATAGGGTGGCATGGCAACCAAATGATCCATGGTGGCAACGCTCACACTGCTGACATCCACTTGATGTCATATGACCACTAGGGATGAGCGAATGGTTTGGCCCGAGCATAAGTTCGAGCCGAACTTTCGATGCTTGGACGTTCGTTTAACAGCCGAACAAACAGGTCGTTCGACCGTTTGTTCGGCCCCCCCGAACCGACCACAAGGCATTGCGGCACTGAACAGTGCATTGCAAACCGTGATTGGCTGAAACAGTTAAAGCTTCAGCCAATCAGGGCACAGAGCACTGTCAGAGTCAACCGAAATAAAAAGAAGACAAAAGCGCACCAGCCTAGTGCATTAACTTTTAAAACATTTATTTGATAAAAAATAGTAAAGGAAATAACTCACAGGCGATTGGTGGAGGAGGCACAACATAAAATCGCACCGGTGTACAGTCTGCGATTTGGAATGAGCGGAACCTTCCAGGGGTCATGGAGGAACGCACAGACGCTGTAATCTGCTAACGCGTTTCGAGGGGAATGTCCCCTCTTCCTCAGAGCTATGCAGTGCAACCTGTCAGAGTCATGATTAGACACTGTCATCATGACTTTATCCAATCATGGCTCATTCCCACCCCACGGTATAAAAGTATTCTTTCAATGGCAGCCATTTTGAGTGTGATTTTGGCGTGGAGTGAGATAGAACGGGCTCTGTTCAGTGCTATCAGTTAGTTAGTGTGCTATACTGTGATATTTTGCTTCAATTGTCAGTATAGAATATTAGTTTAGTGTCAGTCTAGGGATAGTGTGAGTGTAGTGAGGAGGACCATCATTCAGCTTTTCATAGTGTGCAGCTAGAGTAGGTACAGCCAGATAGTTTCAGTGTAGTGTAGTGAGACCGTGTCAGTAATATTGACACTAGTATATAGCTAGAGTAGGGACAGTTTAGATAGCTGCAGTGTAGTGACGGTTGAACACCGTCTATTTGATTGCGTTACTGCCAGTTTAACGCCATATCGTATTGCGTGCATTACTGCCAGTTTAACGCCATATAGTTCTGTGTGCGTTACTACAAGTTTAACGCCATATAGTTTTGTGCGTTACTGCCAGTTTAATGCCATTTACTTCTGTGTGCATTACTGCCAGTTTAACGCCATATCGTATTGCGAGCGTTACTGCCAGTTTAACGCCATATAGTTTTGCGTGCATTACTGCCAGTTTAACGCCATATAGTTTTGCGTGCATTACTGCCAGTTTACCGCCATATAGTTTTGCGTGCGTTACAGCCAGTTTAATGCCATATCATTTTGCGTGCGTTACTGCCAGTTTAACGCCATATGGTTTTGCATGCGTTACTGCCAGTTTAACGCCATATAGTTCAGTGTGCGTTACTGCCAGTTTAACGCCATATAGTTCAGTGTGCGTTACTACAAGTTTAACGCCATATAGTTTTGTGCGTTACTGCCAGTCTAATGCCATTTCCTTCTGTGTGTGTTACTGCCTGTTTAACGCCATATAGTTCTGTGCGTCACTGTACGTTTGGCACATTATATTGCAGTATATTATATTGTATCCGTGGAGTGTGTCTGTGTAGTGTGAGTACTCAAATTAAAGGGCACCAAACACCTCTTTACATTTATTAAAGTGCTTCTATGTACAGATTTTAACTTCTCCTTTACATTTGCTTCTAAGCAGCGCCCCCTCCCTCCCAATAATGTCTGGGAGAACAACAAGGAGAGGCAGATGTTCCCTTGACACTGTAAGGGGGCCAGCAACAAATGTGTCCACAGGCAAAGATGGACGTAGTGGTCAGTCCTCAGGCAGGGCATCATTTCCTCTGTTTAGTGAGTTTGCCCGTGCTATCCAGCCACAGCATGCAGAGGAGGTGGTGGACTGGCCTACTAAACCTTCCTTATCCTCCTCATCCTCTGTCACGCAAGCAGAGACAAGTGTGCAGTCCCCTGCAATTGCCAGAGTGGATATACCTGCCTCCTTGTCCACATCTATTCCTGCCATAGCCCTAACATCAGCCATTCAGGAGTCAGCTGAGTTTTTTGACCACAGCGTCAGCCACTTGCAGCTTGATGATGCCCAGCCATTACTGGATTCAGATGCTAGTTCGGAGGTTGAGGATGACAGGAACATGAGCCTAGAGAGAGGGAGGAACACTGGTAGACAAATTGGCATTCATGTTCCCCAAGCTGCAGCGTATTGCTAAGTTGTCTCCAGTGGTAATGATGAAGATGGAGGAGATGGAGATAATGATAATGATGATGATGAGGTCACTGATGCGACTTGGGTGCCAGATAGAGCAGAGGAGGAAACTGAAGGTGAGGCGGCACAACCCCAAGGAGGTCGGCATCAAGAGTAGAGAGCAGCCACCCTATTCCATCACATTCTGCAGCTGTTATCTCCCAGCCCACCCCCCCACAGCTCAGCTGTCTGGGCTTTTTTCATCACATCTGCAGCAGATCGCACTGTTGCTATCTGCAAACTGTGTCACAGGCATATCAAACGTGGCAAAAACACCAACCATTTGGGTACCACATGCCTAACAAGGCATTTAACATCCAACCACTCAGCCCGTTGGCAAGAGCACCTAAAAACCACACAAAAGGGGCACAAATCTGTCCCTCCTCCGTACCCACTTCAGTCTGCCCCTGCGATACCGAGTCATTACCTTTCAGCAGCCTCCACTGATAGGGATGATGGTATAGCACTGGGTGTCCAAGGTCCTAGCAGCTCATCTACCAGCAGCACACCACCAGCTGTAGACTGTAGCCGGAAAATTTCTTTGCCCCATCTTCTGCAGCGAACAAAAAAATACAGTCCCTGCCACCCTCATGCCCAGCGCCTGAATGCAAGCTTGTCAAAGCTGTTGGCTCTCCAACTTCTGCCTTTCAGCCTGGTGGATTCTGCCCCCTTCCGTGAATTTGCACAATGTGCTGTACCACAATGGCAGGTTCCCAGTCGATACTACTTTTCACGTAAGGCCGGTCCATCTCTCCACCATCACGTGGAATGGAATGTTCTGGCATCGTTGGGCAAGGCAGTCAGCCGTAAAATCCACCTTACTGCTGACATATGTGTTAGAGAAATTATACTTTAAATGTCAGTTATGAAAGACGCCATTTTGATTATCATGGCCTAGAAATAAGTTATAGTGATAATATGGAGTCAGCAATATATACTCAGCAATATAATATGCTTAGATGTGCAGTTTTGAATGTATCTTGTAAGCATTGTTATATGTAAGATAACAGTCTGTAACAGACACTTCCACCTTTCCTGTTCTGTCTAGAATAAAGTTGAAAATACATGAGACTGGGCATGTTTTAAGACAGGAAAGGGGGGTGTCCAGGGCTTATAAAAAACATGTACCAAAGTATTTTTTTTTAGAAATGATAAAGGCTGCATGAACGTGTAATTAATTTCTCTTGCATATGCAATAAATATTACCTTGATTCCCGAGGGCGATCTGAGATGGTGAAATAATTGCCTTAACAAATTTGGTCCTTCGAAGAGCCGGAAGTCCATTTCCCCGAGACGCACTGGCCAACAGTGACCGATGACCGTACGGCAAAACTGTAAGTCCTCCATCTCAAATTAGATGTTAAAAAGAGGCCGGTCCGCTGAACTAGTGCCTCCCGGGCAGCGACTTACCGGACCAGCACAAGAGACCGCTCTCGGGACAAGGTAAGATTTTTATTTTTATTTTATTATTAACCTTTTGTGTTAGACTTGATTAGGAATTTGATGAATAAGGGATTTGAATATATACATACAATATAGAGATTGATCGAATGTTTATCTGTTTCTGTCCTATCTGCTTTACTCTTGTTGAGGGGAAATAAGTGGTCACGTATTCCCCGTATAGATCCGTCTGTGGCCATCCTGGATGGGCAGACCTAGTGACTAGCCCGCGTTTTGGGAAGACGCGCTCAGGGCGACCTGGCGGCAGTCGAGCACTGCGGGTGTTCTCTCTCTTTTGTGTTCTTGTTTGTTTCTTCTGGTTAATTGTCATTTGATATAGGGGTATGGTCCCATACTAATATCCGGGTGCAGATAAAGGAAATTTGTCGGTTTGACAGCCTTGTAAACTGCAGAAAATCCCTTGGGGACACATAAATACTCCTAGATCAAAACCTAAAGAACCCCCCCCCCCTCCGTTGATACAAGGGTGTGGCCTGATAGATTTCCAGGTAACAAACAGAGGACATTTGGCGGACCGCAGTGTTCATGCCAGCCTCATATGTTGTATTAATCCTGAGCAGGCACATAAATACCCTTGGATCAATGACTGAAATATTAAATGTTTTGATAGGATGAAAGAACAGTCGGGAGAATTCAGTTTCCTCGTAATTCTGTAAATGCTCTCTACAAGTTAGTGAAGTATTAAGTAATGATAAGAGAACAGTCGGGAGAATACAGTCTCCCCGTAATTCTGTAATTCTCTAAGACACCAGTGTTTTAGCAATACACAAGATCAGTAATCTAGAAGTGATATATCATGACTAGAAAGTCTGTGAGTGATTGCAAGTGATAAGATACTGTGTGCGTGTGTTGTGTCATTGTGAGAAATAGAGGGTGACCAACTGATTTAGGAAGGAGAGCCGTGCCACGTCCAATAATCTAAGCTAAATAGGATAGAGGGTTCCCCTAGGTGGACTTTTCCGGCACTTGCAAGGGTAAACAGGTAAGGTGTATAAGGAGTAAAGAGTATTCATATATAATAAAAACAGTATAATTTTATTGGTATAAAGTTCATATAGTAAAAACAAGCAGTAGATATCCAAGTTAACATAATGAAACTACATAGTAGCCATGATGAACACACCAAACAGAATAAGTGTGAGGAAGAAAAGGCTCTTCTCAAGCCCAACGCGTTTCGGGGTACTAAGTGTCTGTACGATCCTTCTTCAGGGGCAGAATTTGAGAAGGGTTCATCTATGTTAGTTTGCAAAAGGATGAGAGAAAAGGTCAGGAGATAGGTAAAACCTTGCGAAACATAGGGAGAAAGATTGGGATGGTTAGTTGGTCACCTACCTGAGGTGTGTAGTTAATTGCTTGTAAAGATTTCTAAAAACACAGAGGGCCACAAAGCGGTGGCGGAGTATAGCGACAAATATTGGTATTGTGGCTGGTATCGGTCTATGCACTAAGATGGTGAAAAAATGCAGGATGGTGGGCTGCAATCACCGTGGGGAGGTGTGACAATGCTCTTTGTAGTTAATATGTGTTTAGGCGTATTTCATATTCTTCATTGATATGTATATTCATACATTCCCCCCTTTTGTACTGAGGTCTTTTTTGTTACTCATGTTTGTTATATTGTACATTATTCCACTATGTTCATTGTTCGAGGCATTATGCCACAATTATGTTTTGCTATTGATATTCTAGTCTCCTTTTTTTCCCCCTCGTTTATAATGAGCTTGATTTGATTAGGTGGTCCCTGCTTGTAGAGTCTAAACACAGACATCCATGTTCCAATTAGGTTCTCACTTAGGTTATCTGTTGTGACACCTTCCTCCCTCCCCCGCCCCTCCCCGGGGCGCTGGCAGTCAGAGCGGCTGCCCGGCACGGCAAGCCGCCACAGGATTCCCCTGGGCGGCGTTTAGGGAGACTTGTGGGCGTTTTCCATCTTACGCCCACTGCCTCCATGTTGCCACTCCGGCGGGCATGCGCAGTCCGCCGGGCTGGCACTTCCGTGCCGGTGGGGCGGGTGTGCGTGACGCGGCTCCGAACGCCGTGACGTTGTGCGCGCGCGGTTGGGGCGGCGCCGCGCACCCCCGCCTCGGGGGGTCATTTTGGTACGTCTCTGCTCACGTTACTCGCAATACAGCTGTGTCTCGTTGTGACACCAGCTGATTGGACTCAGACACTACATTACCTAGTCCTCTCCACTCCTCACTATGGCAGCACATTTGCTGGACGCTGAGCGGTGAGGCTGCATTGATACACTTCTGTCCTTTTCCAAGGTATGTTTTTTCAATCACTCTCTCTTCATTCTCTTATTTTTAAGTACATTTACTCTAGCTGCATTAGCTACACACCCCTAATCTCTTAGCCGGTTTTCAATCTGAGCTCTACCAGCTATTAGCAGCAAACTTTTATGTACTTTATATTAATACACCTGCCCTATATATGCTATATGTGCTATATATACTATGACTTCTTCCTTTAATCATACCATTTTCCCTGTTATTTAACACCCATCATGGGTTCTCCTAGCATGCATATATTGCGTATTATTCTATGTCATATAAATATGTATATACTCTATACTATATTGTACTCTAAATTGCCAAATCAAATTAATACATAGATGTAATTTGCTACTATAGGGACCAGGTGAATTGGACCTCCTTTGCTGTTATCCTAACCCCTGTAATTAATTAATTATATACACATTATTCTCCACACTTTTCTTATTATTTATCCTATTCCTACTTAATTACATACCTATATATCCACTCATATCTCTTTGAATCCATACACCATGGACCCTTAGCTAAGGTCCCCGTTACATTTTTCCTATTTTCCAGGGACGCCTTTTTGTGACCTCAGTACGCCGCTCTGGCCTGCACGCGCCTGGGTTAGGCGGGACGGGAGCATTGTCACACCTCCCCACGGTGATTGCAGCCCACCATCCTGCATTTTTTCACCATCTTAGTGCATAGACCGATACCAGCCACAATACCAATATTTGTCGCTATACTCCGCCACCGCTTTGTGGCCCTCTGTGTTTTTAGAAATCTTTACAAGCAATTAACTACACACCTCAGGTAGGTGACCAACTAACCATCCCAATCTTTCTCCCTATGTTTCGCAAGGTTTTACCTATCTCCTGACCTTTTCTCTCATCCTTTTGCAAACTAACATAGATGAACCCTTCTCAAATTCTGCCCCTGAAGAAGGATCGTACAGACACTTAGTACCCCGAAACGCGTTGGGCTTGAGAAGAGCCTTTTCTTCCTCACACTTATTCTGTTTGGTGTGTTCATCATGGCTACTATGTAGTTTCATTATGTTAACTTGGATATCTACTGCTTGTTTTTACTATATGAACTTTATACCAATAAAATTATACTGTTTTTATTATATATGAATACTCTTTACTCCTTATACACCTTACCTGTTTACCCTTGCAAGTGCCGGAAAAGTCCACCTAGGGGAACCCTCTATCCTATTTTGTCATTGTGAGAAGACATTAACAAAAAAAGAGCTCCGTGTGCACGATAAACAAAGTAGGTATGATCCATGGAAAATCTGTTGGTGTGAATGAAGATGTTAAGTATATGTGTAGTCTAGACAAAGAGAATGTGACATTTCTTTAAATGTGGAAAACAAAGTATGATTTTGATGCGTTTTTAAATAAGGATTATTGTGTAATACTGTGTAGAAAGCTTAAAAATGATGCCGGCATGAAAATAAGAAAACAGAAGAAATTAGGCCTTCCCCAGGCAAAGAAATGGCTTGAGGAGGCTAACCGTAGGTTAAATTCAGAAAACCATAAAAAGACTATGTTTTTGAACAAAAGATGAGGACAATAATATGACCGTCCTCTGACGTTTAGTTCAGCAAGTATTGACTGAACAAAACGTAACAAACCAAATGCAACCTGACTCTCCACTGTTTGTTGTTCCCCTGTGGTCACCTGGGTCACCCGCAGATGCAACCGATTCTCTTATGGCTGCAGCTAAACCCCCTCTCAAAATGACTCTTGCTGTGCAGAGGAGTCCACAAGGGACCCCCTTTACAGCAACTATTACAAATTTTTCGGGGACCTGGTGAACCAATTGATATCCCCCTCAGCTGGGGAACAAACAGAATGTGGAGAGGAAGAATTTCCACTAATTGAAGTTCCCAAACCTAGGGCAGGACAAAATGTAGGAGGTATAGTAGTCCCCAACACTATGATGGTCTATCGCCCCTGGACCCCTGAGGATGTTAAAAAAACTACTGAAGGGGTACCACATCCCAAGGTGAACATAGCTTAAATCAGGGATGGTATCATGGGAATGATTGCTAACTATCATCTTATTGGGAGGGAAATAGAGCAGGTCACCAGACAGATCCTGGGTCCCGACTGGCATCATGTAGTGGGAGATTGGAGTGGATTAAACAATCAGGGAGTTGTGTTGCCTCATGATGATGCAGCACTAGAAAACAGGAGGAATGCTCTTATAGCAAGGATAGAGAATAGATGGATACGTCGAGCCGACTGGTCCATTATAAATCAGTGTGTACAGGGAGAAGAGGTAACAGTGGACAATTTCATTGTTAGGATGAGGGAGATTTTCAATAATCACTCAGGAATAGAAGTCCCAGTAAATCAAGTAAACGATAGTACATATGAGCAACAGCTAAAGGATGCAATCTTGAAGGGGCTGTTTGCCCCTATATCAAGTTTGTTATCAAACACATGATCAACCATAGGATCTGCAGACTACAAGGGCACTTCCAATCAAAAAAGAGAGTAAAGAAAGGGAAAGTGTTTATGTGGATGAAGGTAATGATGTGTATGTCATTGAGAAGGAGAACAGAAGGATAGGAAACACCTGAACAAGGCCCCGCATTTAGGACTATGAAAAAAAAAAAAAAGAGAGAAGGGAGTGTTTCCTGTGAGGTAAAAGAGGTCACTTGGCAAAAGAATGTAGGTCAAACAGACAGGAAGATGCATGAAGATGTTGGTATGTCTGCAGAGAGAGAGATACAGAAGAAAATGATGAGAAAGAATCTGAAATTTTGGATGTGTGCGCTGTTGAAACTTGTTTGCATGCTAAAGTCAAGTCAGAAATAACCTTGGTTGTGAAGGGTAGATGGCTAACATTTCTCTGTGATACTGGGGCTTGTAGGACCCTAATACACCCGCTGGATATGAAAAAGGTAAAGAAAAAGGTGTAGTATATGTAAAATCTGCAAAATGGGTTGATGCACCAGGAGGTCACGTCTGAAGGCCTTACTGTGGAAGATCCACAGACAGGTAAATAGGCTCAGTGTAAAATTGTCATTATTACTAAATGTCCTGTTAATTTGTTGGGTAGAGACATGTTGCACGCTCTTGATATTTCTGTCGTACCAGTGGAGGGAGGTCTCAGAGCCCATCGGCTGTGTGAAAAACAAATCACAGCCGTGGATAATGAGCCCTGATACTGGTACAGCCTGGAATTTGCAAACTGAGGGATTAAATATACCCAAAACCCTGGCAGAAATAATTGATGAAGAGTCTGTGAGGAAAAGGTATAAGGTCCAGACAAACCTCTATTGCACCATGTATTACAGAAAGACCTCTGGGCCTGATAAGTCCTATGAGAAACAGTTAATGAGTCTCACTAACACTGAAGTTCTATTAAAATGTCTGTACTTTGATAAGGAAGGAAATAGAGTGGCTACTTGTCTCCTACCACAGCCTATTCTGCAAATATACAGGCAGGATACTGTCCTTGTGTTTCGGTCACCCAGAATTCCAAGGTATCATGGCATGAGCTAGGAGAACTTATCACGAACTGGGTCCAACTGACAGATGAGAAACTAAAATCCAGAGGGATTCAGAGGTATAGGAGGCATAAGGGAGAGAAAGATGGGTGGAGACTCGTGCAGGATTTACAGGCAGTCAATGGGGCCGTATTACCGAGGGCCCCGGTGGTCCCAGACATGCATGTCCTCCTGAACGAGCTCTACCCAGAGAACGAGGTATTTTATGTTATTGATAACAGTAATCCTTCTTTTCCATTCCCTTACACAAAGACAGTCAGTTCTGGGTTGCATTTATGTACACGAAAAAAAAAAAAAAAAAAAAGAGGTACACATACACTAGGTTATCCCAGGGATATTGTGAAAGTCCAACTACCTTCTCACAAAGAATGTCCAATAATTTGTCTCGGTTTGTACCTCCCAGTGTGTTAAATTCTCTTGTATTTGGATGACATTCTGGTAGTAATGTATGTAAAATTACCATGGTTCTGATGCATTTCCTCGCAGACCAAGGTCAAAAGGTCAGCAAAGACTAATTACAACTGTGGAAAGAAAAGGTGAAATGCCTGGGTTACATTTTATCTCAAGAAGGTAGACATTTGGATGAGATCCGAAAAGAGGCCACCCTTCAAGTCCCCAAATCACATACCAAAAATAAATGATGTCATTTCTTGGCATGGCAAATGTCTGTAGAGCATGGATAGCAAATTATGCTATGGAGGTGGAGCCTCTTTCTGATCTCATCTATGGTTCACTAATGGCTGCAAAAGATTCCATTCAGTGGAATGTGTAAGCAGAGGATGCATTTACGAAGGTAAAGCACCTCATTGTGGGTTATACTTAGCCTTCCTAATTACAGTAAAACCTTTTATCAGACTGTAGATTGTAAGGAAGGATCTCACTGATGTTCCCTTTCTAGATGCTGACATTACCTTTTGTGTTGATGGGTCTTGTAAAAAGGACGATAAAGGGGTACATCAAATGGCATACGCTATAGTAACGCATGACCAGGTCATTGAAGCCAGACCCCTTTCCAATTCCTACTCTACACAACAAGCTGAAATTATTGCCCTATCCAAGGCCTGTAGTCTAGGGGAAGGGAAGAAAATAAATATTTATACAGACAACCAATACGCTTTTTCTACTATACACATATTTGCCCAGCAATGGAAAAATAGGGGTATGATTACGTCCACAGGTAAACCAATCTCACATAGAGATCTTATCCTGGCCCTTCTAGAAAATGTACAGAAACCAACACAAGTGGCTATTTGTAAATGTACAGCACACAGAAAGGGAACAGATCCAATTACTCTAGGGAATGCACTAACAGACAAGACCGCAAGGGAAGCTACTACAGGACCGCAAAAAACACACATATACTATACAGGTCCCCAAGAAAATGGTGAGGTACGGAAAGCTATTGATAAAACATGGTTATCAGAAATGCAGAAAACATCACCGGCAGGTGAAAAACAAAAGTGGTTTTCTAAAGGGGCAACGCTGGTCATTGGTATATACACAAGTACAGAAGGTAAACCCATCTTACCTACATCACTATTTAGATATGCTGCGTTATTGAGCCATGGGCAAGCCCATATCTCAAAAGGAGGGATGGTGCAGGTGATCAATAAGCTGTTCACAACATATGGGTTTACAAATGACTCTAGAAATTTTTGCCTCACATGTCCGCTTTGTAACAGATACCATGCTCAAGGTGCCCTAAGACCCTTAAGAGGTCATTTCCCACAACCCTCTTATCTCTTTCACATGATATGCATGGATTTTATGATTATTGTTGTTTATAAAGTGGGCGGAAGCTTTTCCTATGACACACCCAAATGGGCAGTCAGTAGCCAAAGTACTTATTAAAGAGGTGATTCCACTTCATGGGATTCCCTTTGTGATTTACAGTGACAACGGCTCCCATTTTGTAAACCGAACAATACAACGAATTGGTAAATGCTACAATATTGACCTAAAAAAAAAAAAAAACACTGTGTCTACCACCCACAATCTGTGGGCACAGTGGAGAGACACAATGGTACCCAAAGAGTAAACTAAGAAAATTGTTAAAGGAAACAGGGGAAAATAAATGGGTTTAGTGTTTGCCAATGGCATTGTTGAGTATAAGAATTACCCCTACTGCTAAAGGACTAACACCGTATGAAATGTTGTATTGTAAACCTTATTATATTCAACAACTAGCCACCGTTCCTCTCCCTGAAGAGGAAATAGACTTGACTTGTATAATAAGAATGTTTTCATAAAATATTACTGGGTCAGAATGTGTAAATGAGAAAAGAGCTACTCTAAGACTAAGATGCAAAGTATACCCCCATCAGTACAAGCATTACCAGGAAATTGTACTTGTTTCTCTAACAATGACAGTAATGGTACAAATGTTGGCACCCTGTCCCCTGAATACTGTGCAACTACAACCCTTACTACAGACATTAAGTACCAACTAAAATGGTTTCAGGAACAGAAACGGCAATTGGCTGATGTTTGGTGTTTGTGTGGAGATAAGAGACTAAGGCCCAGACTGCCACCTAGATGGGAGGGTAGTTGTGCCCTTACCCGATTGCTGCTTCCCTTTTATATAGTTCCTATAAGTGATAAATCAATGAAATTACCAGGTAAATACTTTTTTTAAAGGAATTAAGCGAGAAACACCACAAGGATCATTTGACAACCAAGTGTATATAGGTGTTCCACGAGGAGTTCCAGATGAATTTAAAGCGCAGAATCAAATAACAGCAGGACTCACCTCACTCTTCATATGGGTCCAGCCCAACAAGAACGTCGACTGGATAAACTACATCTACTACAACCAGCAGAGGTTTGTGAATCTCTTTACCAGAGATGCTATCAAAGGTATAGCAGCACAATTGGACGCCACCTCTTTGACAGCGTGGCAGAACCGTATAGTGTTGGATATGTTGCTGGCAGAAAGGGGCGGGGTATGCAAAATGTTCGGCACCCTCTGCTGCACTTTTATTCCAAACAATACGGCACCTGATGGAAGTATCACCAAAGCCTTACAAGGCCTACAAATGCTATCCGAAGAATTAGCTGAGAACTCTGGTGTAGAGAACCCCCTGACAGGACTTTTCGGAAAATGGTTTGGTAAATGGGGTGTCTTGCAAAAAGTTTGCTTATCTCTATTGTCATGGCAGCCGCAGTTCTTACATTGTGTGGATGTTGCTGCATTCCCTGTATTAGGGGAATTCTTCAAAGACTGATTGACACATCTTTAACAAAAACTATGCTCCTCCAGAGCGACACGGAACTATACTCGGAACCTTATGATGAATTTACAACTCTCGCTAAGGACTTATCTGTCTAAATGATAATACCTGGTAAAATGAAAAACCTGGATATTTGAAGTATTGACATTATTAGTATAAAAGGAGGGAGATGTTAGAGAAATTATACTTTAAATGTCAGTTATGAAAGACGCCATTTTGATTATCATGGCCTAGAAATAAGTTATAGTGATAATATGGAGTCAGCAATATATACTCAGCAATATAATATGCTTAGATGTGCAGTTTTGAATGTATCTTGTAAGCATTGTTATATGTAAGATAACAGTCTGTAACAGACACTTCCACCTTTCCTGTTCTGTCTAGAATAAAGTTGAAAATACATGAGACTGGGCATGTTTTAAGACAGGAAAGGGGGGTGTCCAGGGCTTATAAAAAACATGTACCAAAGTATTTTTTTTAGAAATGATAAAGGCTGCATGAACGTGTAATTCATTTCTCTTGCATATGCAATAAATATTACCTTGATTCCCGAGGGCGATCTGAGATGGTGAAATAATTGCCTTAACAATATGGTCCAGCAAGCATGTGCAGGGACGATATATTTAATTCACCGCACACTGGGTAACGCTGTTTGCAACTCGAAAGGATGCAGGACAGGGCTCAGTGCTGCAGCTTGTTGTGCCCCCACGTCTCCATATAGCTGCTGGTGATGATGCCAGACCTATGAGCTCTACCCCCTCCTCCTCCATGCCCTCCTCTGCAGAATTGCACTATGAATATCAGGTACCCCCTAAGCGTTCAAAGGGCTTTTCCCAGAGTCAGGCTAAAAGGTGCCATGCAGTGCTTCAGCTGGTGTGTTTAGGGGACAGGAAGCACACCGGAGCAGAGATTCTTGTAGCTCTGCAAGGGCAGGCCCAGAGGTGGTTCACACCACGCCAGCTGGAGCCAGGAATGGTGGTGTCCAATAATGGCTCAAACCTCCTGTCCGCCCTTAGACAGGGAAAGTTGACACATGTGCCATGCCTGGCACATATCCTCAGTTTGGTGGTACTGCATTTCCTAAGTACGTACCCAGGGTTGCAAGATGTACTAAAGCAGGCCAGAAGAGTATGTAGCCATTTCAGGCGGTCATACACAGCCAGTGCTCGGTTTGCTGAAATTCAGCGGGAATTCTACCTGCCCGTAAACCGCCTGATTTGTGACATGCCCACCAGGTGGAACTCAACTTTGGGAATGCTGCAGCGGCTATACATGCAACAGAGGGCCGTCAAACGAGTACTTGTGTCAGTGCGGCACGACGACAGGCTCAGGCCGCCTCAGCTTTTTTTCCCCACGCCAATGGCTGATCATTAAGGATGCATGCACTGTATTGTCACCATTTGAGGAGGCCACAAGGATGGCGAGCAGTGACAGTGCATGCATCAGTGACACAATCCCTGTTGTGTTCCTGCTGGAGCAGACTCTGCGTGGCATTATGGACAGGGCACTGGAGGCAGAGCAGCAGGAGGAAGAGGAGGACTTCCTTTCCTCTCAAGGCCCACTTTATGCAGACACCATCATTCCTATGTCACAGAACAAACAGGAGGAGAAAGGGGAGGAGGATGAGGAGGAGGATTGACACTTTCATAGGCTTTGAAGAAGAGGAAGACATGCGTCAATCTGTAAGCGGTGGCTTTCCAACCCCAGGACCCTTGGGAGTAGTACGTGGCTTGGAGGAGGAAGTTCCAGATGCTGTAATCCTGAGTGACCCTGAGGAGTCTACTTCTCAAGCCTCTGCAAATTTGAGGCGCAATGGCCGCCTCATGCTTCAAAGCCTGTGAAAGGACCCAAGAATACGTGGCATAAAGGAGAAGGGTGATTACTGGTTGGCAACCCTCCTTGACTACCATTATAAGGGGAAGGTCTCTGAATTCATCCCGTCCCCACAGAGAGTGCAGAGGATAAAATCTCTTGAGGACACATTAAAGAGGATTTTGTTGAATGTTTTTCCTGACTCTAGTAGGTTACAGTGTGGTGGAAAAACGTCCTTTTGAGTCTTCCGTTGATCAAGAAAGGAGCGCTGGAGAAGGCATCCGCTTAAGTGAGGCATTTCGGAATTTTTTTAGTCCAAGGGCTGTCAGCTTCCACATCCCATCGGCAGCGCCTGCATCACATGGTGGACGATTACCTCGGGGCCAAAACAGAGATGGAGAGCTTTCCAGCTGACGATCCACTGGCTTACTGGGTCATGAGAATAGACGACTGGCCAGAACTTGCCCAGTATGCTGTTGAGTTGTTGGGCTGCCCTACATCCAGTGTGCTTTCATAACGGGCATTCTGTGCTGTAGGAGGTTTCGTTACTGATCATAGAATGCATCTGTCCACAGACTCTGTGGACCGTTTGACATTTATAAAAATGAATCAATCCTGGATTACCAGCTATGAAGCCCCTGATGCCGATGTCACTGATTAAGTCTTTTTGGGATGTGGAATCTCTGCAGGACTTTGAGGCTGCCTAGCTTTGAGGGTGTTCAATAATTTCATCTGGAAGAATGTTTTTGTTATAGGTTTCATGGGCACAATTAACACCCAAAGACCAATTTTTATGCTCCTGTCTGACAGGTGCATATCATTGCAATTTTTTACAGCAAGGCAAATTCTTGCTTACATCAAGAGTACCTCTATAGGGTTAAGGTGGGAAGGCGACACCCAAAGATCAATTTTAACGCACCCGTTACTTCTATCCAAAGTCAAAGTGACACCAGAATGTATCCAAAAAATCTCTAATCTTGTTTCCAGTGCACTTCATTGTAGCCTTGTCATACACACTGGCTCCACAGCTGTTGCTGAGCAAAATAAAGGCAGCTTGCAGGAAAAATGTCATTTTTTTTGGCTTTATAAATTCAATTATTGCTGCAGCAGATTCTAGACATGGTACAGATCTGCCACTTTACAGTTAGACTAAGGGGACCCCCTGGCACTATATTGGAAGGAATTTTTAATTTTTAGGCTTTCACTTTAAAAATAAAAAAATCACTGCTCATTTAAAAATGACGTTTTTCACAAACTTTTTTTTTTATTGATCCATATCCCCCAGTGCAGGACCAGACCCCTATAACCATTGTATGCCTAATTACTTGCATTTAAGCTTTCAAAATGGGCACTTTTGATATTTAACGTTCGGGTCACATTGACTTTATTAGGGTTCGGTGTTCGAGTCCGAACGTTTGTGGTGTTCGGAAGTTCTGGTCCGAACTGAACAGGGGTCCGTTCAGCCCATCCCTAATGACCACCAGAGTCATCAATGACTGTATCTACTACGGTGCAGACAGAAGTCTCTCATGGAAAATGGCAAAGTGTGTGCAATACACCGCGTGATCAGGTAATGCAGAAATACAAATGTTTGCCCTGACAAGGCAAACAGTGATGAACAGCTAATACAAAGTAAACATAAATGTGGTAAATTGCATTAAAAAATTAAATTTTTGTGTTACTGTATTAGGCTGAAACACCCAACCGGCTCTAGTACCTCCCTGCACATTGTAGGTGGCTCTGCCTCTCTCACTTGCAGGGAGATCATCCAGTGGGAGAGTCAGGATCTGCACTGCACCCCGAGCATCTGCATCTCCCTTGTCCCCATCCTGCGCTCAGTGGGAGCCACGCAGGAGATCAGATCTGTGGGAGTCGTTGGGAGACAAGCTGTCACTTGTAAACACAGAAGCCGGACTTCTGTTATTACAAGTGATAGTGGTAAGCAGAGGGACTGAGCCAGAGGTGGTGGAACCAAGTTCAACCGAGTTCCAGCTGAAAAAAAGCCCTGGGTTTGTGCATAAGTTATAGCGTCTACAAAATAGGGGATAGATTCATAGGATTTTTTTTTTTTTACTAGTATTGGCGGCTATTTGCGATTTTATCGGGACTGTGACATTAAGGCAGACAGATCGGACACTTTTGACATTATTTTGGGACCACTGACATTTATACAGCGATCAGAGCTACAAAGAGCCAGTGATTACTGTATAAATGACACTGGCAGGGAAGGGGTTAAACACTAGGGGGTGATCAAGGGGTTAAGTGTGTTACCTGGATATGTTCTAACTGTAGGGGGGATGGGCTCATTACAACATGACAGAGATCACTGCTCCCGATGACAGGGAGCAGTAGATCCCTGTCATGTTGCTAGGCAGAACAGGGAAATGCCTTGTTTACATAGGTATCTCCCCGTTCTGCCTCTCCTCGCCGCAATCACGGGCCGCCGGTGAACATCGTGTACGCGGGACCCGCGGGCATGCTCCCACGGCGCGCGCACACCCGCTAGGTGGCAAATTCAAAAGGACGTACAGATACGCCCTTTTGCCTGCCTGTGCCATTCTGCCGACGTAAATCGGCGTGCGGCAGTAGGCAAGTGGTTAAAAGAGGCACATCTAAGTATGCAGGCATCCGGGGTAAAGCTGTTCACACAGACCATCCCTCGTACTGCCGGCTCTCCTCACTGTCAGTTTGCAATCATGACCGGGAAAACTACCCTGCAGTAGAGCGATCTGAAAGTGAGGCTTGAAGAGTTTGTGGAGTGCGGCGTGGAAGGGAGGATGTCGATGGCGGTACGGAAGATGGTCGATGTGGACAGCTTTACCCCGGATGCCTGCATACTTAGATGTGCCTGTTTTAATCCTCAACCATGCATACCTCCCAACTTTTTGAGATGGGAATGAGGGACACCTGTCAGCAAAAGTATGCAGGCATAGGACACACCCCTTGCCACACCCCCTTAAAGGAGAATTGTACAAAAAAACAAGATTGGTTAAACCCACAAGTGCTTTTTTTTACCACTACTATTCTTTTATATTGGCTTTTGGAATTTACAAATGCAACAATTCAGAAATCAGATGAAAGGTTTAGTGCTGGAAAACACTTTTTGATAGATAAAAAGTGCATTTTATATACAACTATATAGATCAGACCAAAATGAGGGACAAATGAGGAGGAATGAGGGACAGAGGGACATTGCTCCAAATCAGGGACAGTCCCTCCAAATCAGGGACAGTTGGGAGCTATGAACCATGTGAGTTGCTAAATGTTGTACCTTCATTAAATGTAACCGTATTGCTACACTTAGAGACGCCTCTCTTCTCTTTTATAGTCAGTTGTGACGTGGCGCTACTTGTATATCAAGACATCGCTTGTATATCAAGTCAAAATTTATTTTAAAAAAAATAGCTTGTATTGCAAAACTCTCAGACGAAGTTACTTGCAATCCTAGGTTTTGCTGTATGAGGCCTCATGCACACGAGACGCTGTTAAACGCGCGTTCAGAGGCAGTTGGACACTTTTTTCAACTGCCCCTGAACTCATTCAATGTTATCCTATGTGTCCATGTACACAGTCTCCTTTTTTGGCGTTTTCAGGCAGTTGTGTTTAACCTCGTTTTTCCAGAAGCAAAAAAATGGGTTCAGACGCAAAAATTTTCCACGCTTCAGACGCCAAACGCGGCTAAACGCCGGTACCGCGTTTAGTCGCGTTTGCGTTTATAAGTGTTTTTAAAGGAACCCTATTTTTTGGACCAATAAACACAGAAATATGATGGTAAACTGCAGCAGAGAATGACATTTTGCGACCTGACTTTGAGGCCCCATATCTCGGGGCCACTTGGTGCTAGATACCCCAAATTTGGTGTGCCAACACAGTGGAACCAGCACTACAACATATCCAAAGCTGGGGTTCCTAGCACCAAGTGGCCCCGAGATACGGGCCCCAAAGTTGGGTTGGAAAATGTCAAGCACTTTTCTGCAGCAGAAAATGACATTTTGCAACCCGACTTTGGGGCCCCATATCTCGGGGCCACTTGGTGCTAGGAACCCCAACTTTGGATATGTGTGCTAGTTCCACTGTGTTTGCACACCAAATTTGGGGTTCCTAGCACCAAGTGGCCCCGAGATATGGGGCCCCAAAATCGGGTCACAAAACGTAATTCCCTGCTGCAGAAAAGTGCCCGGGGAGGGTTTTTGTTAGCTTAACAAAACGCTTCTAGACGCAAACGCGGTAAAACGCGGCTAAACGCGGCATGCAAACGCAGCAAAACGGGTGTTTCTAAACGCTGGTTTCAGCTTTTAAAAACATGTGTTCAGCAGAGTTTGGGCCGGTGTCTCATGAGGCCTCAGGAATAGTGCTGGAAGGCTTATCTACCCTTCCCACCAGTCCTCCTCCACTGCCAGTCTCTTCATTAACTTTCAGGCGATCTGAGAATCAAATTAGGGGCCAGTTCACACAACAAACAAACCAGTGTGGTTTTTTTTTTCTGCATCAAAGATGCATGAAACGTAGGTTATATGGTTTTCAAAAGCATAGTTCACACCAGTGCGGTCAGTTCCAGTGCGCTCCAGGTCCAGAAAAAAAAAGTAGAACATTTGTCCAGCAGTGGACTGTACTGGAACGTTGTAAAATGCATAAAAAATGCACGGGAACACACCTAAACGCACCAAAAAAAGCACCAAAAATGCACTGGAACACTAACCTCCCTATTTAAGGTTAAAAACAGAGGGGAAAAAATGCACTGGACTGAATCAAAAACGCGTCAAAACGCGCGTGCAGCATCTGGAACACTTCTAGCGTTCTATGGTGTGACCTGTCCCTTAAGCTGATGTCTTGTCTTCGGATGAAATGAGAACTCAGGTCCCATCTATATTTCTGACCGTTAACACAATAGTTCCTAACATCCCCCTCCAGTAATCTCAATGACCTTTCCACTAATAGTTATCCCAGTTGTTGTTGCACGGCTCTTTGGAATTCTCTTGGTCTTCCTGTTACACTTTAACAAGTCTGAGCAGCTCCTTAAATGCATCGCTTCTGAAACAGTATATCCATCCTCCTCCCCACCATTCATTTCCAGATAATCAACACATAGCATCTGTATTATGCATTCCCTAACCCCCTAAGCTGGCCATACAATAGACTATCTGATTGTACAATCTCCTTTAGATTTACCAAAACTATATAATAGGAGGACCAACCTAAACAATATATTCAATTGGCGGTCACTTGCCGACTGCAATACGTATATATACATTGCGGTTTGCAAATGGTTTACCGGGATTATGACTAAAGCTATCAGCCATAATGATAAACATTTGCGCAAATATCGTGGGACCTTAGAAATCAGTAGCACCTTCTTTTTATTCTACTGGTCTTGTGCTTTCAGAAAATATATGGTTTGGGGGGGGGGGTCTTTTACAAACTTTGAAAGCTATAAGTGAAAAAAAAAAAAGGCAAAGGATAAATTGCAAAAATGGTCTGGCCACCTGAGGGTAAAAACGGAGTACAGGGCCTGGCAGCGCAAGGGTTAAAGGTATAGGAGAGATTTTGGGGCTTTTTGACCGCAGATCTCTCCTTAAAGAGGACCTGTCGTATTTTTTTCTATTACAGGTGATGTTCACATCCCTTGTAATAGGAATAAAAGCGATGGAAAAAAAAATGAAAAAGTGTAAAAATTAAAATGAAAAAAAAAAAGAATTTTTTTTTTTTTTTTTTTTACGCGCCCCCATTCCCCCTGTGCTCATGCACAAAAGTGAACGTATATATAAATGGTGTTCGCACCACACATGTGAAGTATTGGCACGAACAGTAGCGTGAGAGCCATAATTCTAGATGTAACTCTAAACAGGTAACCTGTAAAAAATTTTAAGGCATCACCTATGGAGATTTTTAGGTACTGTAGTTTGTCCACATTCCATGAGCGTATGCAATTTTAATGAGTGACATTGTTGATGTTAGGTATCTGTTTACTCGGTGTGACATAATATTTCATGTACGCAAAAATTGGGGTATATATTGTGTTTTGTTGTTTTTTAAATTCATTAACCACCTCCCGCTCGTCATATAGACAAATGATGGCGGAGCGGGGCGGCTCTTGTTCTGGAAAAACATCATATGACGGCGCCCAGTTAAGGCGTGACAAGAACACGGCGTGAGTCCGATCTCAGCAAAGAGCCATGGCCCTGACTCTTTAACCTTGTGATTGGCTGTGTCCAATCACAGCTGGTCACATGTGAACATCTGACAAAGTGTGAGATGAGGAGAGCCGATCAACGGCATCTCCTCGCAGGGGAGATGTGATCATCAGTGCTCTGATTACAATGCAGCCCCAAAAATGCCCATCTATTGATGCCACTCTGTGTCCATCAGTGACACCACTCTGTGCCCATCAGTGACACCACTCTGTGCCCATCAGTGACACCAGTCTATGTCCATTAGTAAGGCCAATCAGTGCTGCTTTTCAGTACCCATCAGTGCCTGTCCATCACTGCCACCCATCCATGCCGCCTATCAGTGCCCATAAGTGCCTATCAGTGCCACCTATCAGTGCCCATTAGTGCTGCCTATCAGTGCTCATCAGTCCCACCAATAAGTGCTGCATATCAGTGCTGCATATTAGTGCCTCCTCATCAGTGCCACCTCATCAGTGCCCATCAGTGCAGCCTCATCAGCGCACATCAGCGAAGGAGAAAAATCACTTATTTACAACATTTTCTGACAGAAATTAAGAAAAACGTTTTTTTTCCCAAAATTTTTGCTCTTTTTTAATTTGTAGCGCAAAAAATAAAAAACTCAGTGGTGATCAAATGCCACCAAAAGAAAGCTCTATTTGTGTGAAGAAAATGATAAAAAATTCATAAGTGTTGCTTGACCACGCAATTGTCATTCAAAGTGCGACAGCGCTTACAGCTGAAAATTGGCCTGGTAGGGGTGAAAGTGCCTGGTATTGAGGTGGTTAAAGTGTTTTTTTATTCCAAAAAACTGCGTTTGAAAAAATGCCGCACAAATATGCAAATGCATAAAAAATTGCAACGATCGCCATTTTATTCACTAGGGTCTCTGCTAATAAAAAAAATATATAATGTTTAGGGGTTATAAGTAATTTTCTAGCAAAAATAATGATTTAAACTTGTAAACAAAAAATGCCAGAAAAGGCCTGGTCTTCAAGTGGCCATGCATGGATAGAAAAGTGTTTGATAGGCTCGATCGTTCGACTTTAGAAACGTTAGTGGGCGCATTTCGATCCTCGAAATGCAAAGTTTTATGCCAAAAGAAAGATCTGTCATGCCGAAATTATGTAGCGCAAACTATTTTCTTTTTGGCTCTCTGCCTGGGAAACACAGACAACACGTGTCTGTGAGAGCAAAAGTCTTCTCTTTTTGGGGCATTTACCTAAGCAAGATGAATAAAGTGATCTCGCGCAGACTAGCAAATATTTAAATTCCAAGAAGTGCAATGTGCAGTCAAGAAGGAGTGAAGACTTCATATAAAAGTAGAAGCAACTGTGCAAAAATTGATTACAACAAGGGACATGAAAATGTACACAAATAAAAACAAATCCACTAAATAGGCAAAAAAGTGGAAAAAGATCAATAATGTGCAAAAAGTCGCATGTGCAAAAAGTCCCATGTGCAAAAAATCGCATGTGCAATATTGATAACAATAATAGCAAACATGAACAAATGGCCACTAAATAAGCAAAAAATGGAGAAAAAGTCAATCAATGTGTAAGAAAATATAATAAATATAATAAATGGCATGTGCAAAAATGCCCGAAAAATGCGTATATGGGCACATAAAAATAGTTCATTTGTAGGGGACAAAGAGATGATAATAACTCGTCTTCTATGGAGAACGTTGAGTACAAAGGTGATA
The DNA here is from genome assembly GCA_037952925.1 of Lithobates clamitans. NCBI lineage: Eukaryota > Metazoa > Chordata > Amphibia > Anura > Ranidae > Lithobates > Lithobates clamitans. The sequence continues at coordinate 1,555,662 of JBBGZY010000183.1, forward strand.
AATGTTCATGAGGTAGTACACAGAGATGGTGTGTTGATGTTGATGTGGTGTGAAATCAGTGTTGCTCAGTATCCATGTAAAACTTCATAAATAGATTCATTCCCGAACAGTCAGTGTGAATATAACTCTCCGCCGCTCCCCTTTGGCTCCTTCTCCAGCTCTCACACACTTCAACAAAGATTAGAGGTATAGAACAATGAGAAATCAGTCAGCGCAAAAACAATACCCTAACCCGAAATAACAGCAGCTGAACACTAAAAGTAAACATATAAAAACCTTTTACAAATGCTATAAAAATAACAGTGCAGCGCTATAAATGAAATCAGCAGACTAATGCCCCGTACACACGGTCGGATTTTCCGATAGAAAATGTGTGATAGGACCTTGTTGTCGGAAATTCCGACCGTGTGTAGGCTCCATCACACATTTTCCATCGGATTTTCCGACACACAAAGTTTGAGAGCAGGATATAAAATTTTACGTCAACAAAATCCGTTGTCGGAAATTCCGATCGTGTGTACACAAATCCGACGCACAAAGTGCCATGCATGCTCAGAATAAATAAAGAGATGAAAGCTATTGGCCACTGCCCCGTTTATAGTCCCGACGTACGTGTTTTACGGCACCGCGTTCAGAATGATCGGATTTTCCGACAACTTTGTGTGACCGTGTGTATGCAAGACAAGTTTGAGCCAACATCCGTCAGAAAAAATCCATGGATTTTGTTGCCGGAATGTGCGAACAAAGTCCGACCGTGTGTACGGGGCATAACACATTGCTCATGGCATATATGATGAAAGTCCCCTTAAAAATAGATAGTAAAGAGTAAACAGAAAGTAGTCTCCTCTACAGTGGTGAGGGTGCTCTCAAATATTCATAGGGTGCAAGGAAAATCCGTGATTTCACCACCAGTAAGCCAAACCGCTCACCTCAATCCATGGACCCCTGAACTAACAGATGGGTCGGATAAAGTTTTCACCACTCACAGTGGTCATGAATGGAGGCTTGAATGGATAGATCAATGAGGTAGGTTCCCACATCAATTTGAAGAACCGTACTCTGTTGCTCTTATTTTTCAGCCATGGTAACATGAAAGGTAAAGAAATATATAGTGCACTCTGTATGGCTAAAACTATATCCTTTTATTGTAAAAACAGGTACTCACATAAAAATAACTATGACCCTAGTGCTGGGATGGATAATTAAATGGTACAGTCTCAATAAGACCTCTGTAGTGACGTCCTGGGATGCTCCCGCACGCGTTTCGACCTCAACGGGACTTTCTCAGCGGTAGTGGAGTCCCATACGTCCTATATATATATATATATATATATATATATATATATATATATATATATATATATATATATATATATATATATATATATATATATATATACAAGCCCATTATGAAGATCACCTGCGTCCTGGACCTCCAGCGTGGGACCGTCCAATCGGATCAAGTGAATCATCTTTTAAGTGAATTTTTGTTTTTTAAAAGAACAGTGTAAAAATAAAAAAGTAAAAGAAATAAGAAAAAAAGATAAAAATTTAAACGTGCCCCGTCCCGCCGAGCTCGCGTGCAGAAGCGGTCGCATATGTGAAAACGGTGTTCAAACCACACATGTGAGGTATCGCCGTGATCGGTAGAGTGAGAGCAATAATTCTAGCCCTAGACCTCCTCTGTAACTCAAAACATGCAACCTGTAGAATTTTTTTAAACGTCACCTATGGATATATTTAAGGGTAAAAGATTTCGCCATTCCACGAGCGGACGCAATTTTAAAGCGTGACATGTTGGGTATCAATTTACTCGGTGTAACATTATCTTTCACAATATTAAAAAACATTGGGCTAACTTTACTGTTGTCTTATTTTTTAATTAAAAAAAGTGTATTTTTTCCAAAAGAAGTGTGCTTGTAATGCCCTGTACACACGGTCGGATTTTCCGACGGAAAATGTGTGATAGGACCTTGTTGTCGGAAATTCCGACCGTGTGTAGGCTCCATCACACATTTTCCATCGAATTTTCCGACAAACAAAGTTTGAGAGCAGGATATAAAATTTTCCGACAACAAAATCCGCTGTCGGAAATTCCGATCGTGTGTACACAAATCCGACGGACAAAGTGCCACGCATGCTCAGAATAAATAAAGAGATTAAATCTATTGGCCACTGCCCCGTTTATAGTCCCGACGTACGTGTTTTACGTCACCGCGTTTAGAACGATCGGATTTTCCGACAACTTTGTGTGACCGTGTGTATGCAAGACAAGTTTGAGCCAACATCCGTGGGAAAAAATACATGGATTTTGTTGTCGGAATGTCCGAACAAAGTCCGACCGTGTGTACGGGGCATAAGACTGCTGCGCAAATCCGGTGTGACAGAAGGTATTGCAACGACCGCCATTTTATTCTTTAGGGTGTTAGGAAAAAAAATGTAGAATGTTTGGGGGTTCTAAGTCATTTTCTAGCAAAAAAACCTGTTTTTAACTTGTAAACAACAAATCTCAGAAAGATGATTGGTTAAAAGATGAGAAAAGTGCACACAGGACATCAGTAGCCCACGCAGGGGGTTCCACCATTACTGTATCCTGCACAATCAGAATACTTCAGCCTCCTGGCTTACTTTCTTGCCACACGGCTGCTTCAGGCCTCCAGCCTAGGCCTTAGGTCTGCTCCTCAGACCAAAAGAGTTTCTTAGATTCAAGCTCTCTTATAGCTTACTCGGTTCCCGACCGGCTCACGCAAATTTGCAGAATGGCTCCCCTGGGCAAAATCCCGTATGGGTATGTCCTCCCCTTTTGGCGGCCACCAGAGGGCGCGCATGCATGCGCGCCGCTGCACGGTGGGGAACCCGATGCGAGTGGCTGGTGGGCACAATCGCCGCCAGCCACGCAAAAGCGCGTGCATGAGCGCCTCCTAGTCAATCCTATCCCCATACAGTTAGAACACGCTGAGAGAACACACAGTTGACCCCTTGATCGCCCCCTAGTGTTAACCCCATCTCTGCCAGTGACATTTACACAGTAATCAGTGCATTTTTATAGCACTGATCAAACTCGTGCTTTCACACTGGGGCTGCAGATGAGGCAGTTTTCAGGCGATTTACAGGCTCTATGTTAGCGCTAAAGCACCTGAAAAATGCCTCCAGTGTAAAAGTAGCCTAAAGCCTTGTACACACGATCGGATTTTCGGCAGAGAATTGTATGATGACAGACTGTTGGCCTAAAATCCGACCTTTAGTACGCTCCATCAGACAATTGTTGTCCAACTTTCCGTCAACAAATGTTGGATGGCAGGCTAGTAAATTTTTGGCGGACAACGGTCTGTGGTCAGACTTTCGTATCGTGTGTACACAAGTCCGTCACACAAAAGTTCAAAGTACAAACACGCATGCTCGGAATCAATGCTCACCAAACACGACATTAGCAGAAGGTGCCCAAGGGGTGGCGGAGGGTATGATGGGGGCAGTATGTACGGGAGAGGAGTGCAGAGGGTATGATGGGGGCAGTATGTCTGGGAGAGAAGTGTGGTAGGTATGATGGGGCAGTATGTACAGGAGAGGAGTGCGGAGAGTATGATGGGGGCAGTTTGTCCGGGAGAGGAGTGTGGAGGGTATAATGGAGGCAGTATGTACAGGAGAGGAGTACGGAGAGTATGATGGGGGCAGTATGTCCGGGAGAGGAGTGCAGAGGGTATTATGGGGGCAGTATGTACGGGAGAGGAGTGCGGAAGGTATGACAGTGGGCAGTATGTACAGGAGAGGAGTGGGGAGGGTATAATGGAGAGGAGTGCGGAGGGTATGATGGGGGCAGCATGTACGGAGAGGAGTGCAGAGGGTATGATGGGGACAGTATGTACAGGAGAGGAGTGCGGAAGGTATGACAGTGGGCAGTATGTACAGGATAGGTGTGCGGAGGGTATAATGGGGGCAGTATGTACGGGAGAGGAGTACGGAGAGTATGATGGGGGCAGTATGTACGGGAGAGGAGTGCGGAGGGTATACTGGGGGCAGTATTACAGGACAGGTGTGCGGAGGGTATAATAGGGGCAGTATGTACAGGACAGGTGTGCGGAGGATGTAATGGGGGCAGTATGTACGGGAGAGGAGTGCAGAAGGTATGATGGGGCAGTATGTACGGGAGAAGAGTGCGGAGGGTATTATGGGGGCAGTATGTACGGTAGAGGAGTGCGGAGGGCAGGGGCGGACTGATAACTCATGGGGCCCCCGGGCAATAGGAGATTATGGGGCCCCCAGGCAATCAGAGATTATGGGGCCACACAGTATACACACACACAGTATACAATCACACAGTATACACATACATGTACACACAGTATACACAGACAGATGTAAAAAAAATACAGATTTATACATACTGTCCCTGGTTTTACTGAGGCTGGCAACCCTAATGGGGCCCCCTAGTGGCCCAGGGCCCTCGGGCAGTGCCCGAGTGGCTCAATGGTCAGTCCGTCCCTGCTCATACATACACACTTTCTGGGAATGTGAGAAGTTACAACCCACCTGGAAAGAAATACTAAAATTGATTGACAAATTAGTAGGAAATCCCATTAATCTCACTTTCCATCACTGTATCCTATTTCAAGATATTCCAGATATCACCAAACCCCTGATGAGGTTAATTCACTCAATATGTGTTGCTACGCTTTGGGGTATAGCCCTTCACTGGAAATCCTCTTCGATCCCTTTTGCACAAATAATTTCTCGTATAGATTCTATGGAGGATTACCGAGAAAATATTTCACACCTTACACGACTCCATACCTATATTTGATGCTAAATGGAACCTTTGGTTCCTTCTCAGGCTTCAAGACTGACCATGTTACATCATGTTTGACTAAGCTACATTTTTTTTCTGTTCTCAAATTCTCTTTCTTTTATGGTTTGTTTCTGGTCTCCTCCCCTTTTGGTTTTTAACCACCTCAATACCAGGCACTTTCACCCCCTTCCTGCCCAAGCCATTTTTCAGTTTTCAGCGCTGTCGCACTTTGAATGACAATTGCGCGGTCATGTTATACTGCACCCTCATTTTTTTCCCCACAAATAGAGCTTTCTTTTGGTGGTATTTGATCACCTCTGCGGTTTTTACTTTTTGCGCTATAAACAAAAGAAGAGGGACAATTTTGAAAAAACACAATATTTTTTACTTTTTGCTATAATAAATATCCAATTTTTTTTTTTTAACCAATTTTTTCCTCAGTTTAGGCCATTATGTATTCTTCTACATATTTTTGCTAAAAAAAAAAATTGCGATAAGCGTATATTGATTGGTTTGCGCAAAAGTTATAGCGTCTACAAAATAGGGGATAGATTTATAGCATTTTTATTATTTATTTATTTTTTACTAGTAATGGCGGTGATCTGCGTTTTTTTGTGACTGCGATATTGCGGCGGACATATCGGACACTTTTGACACATTTTTGGGACCATTCACATTTATACAGCGATCAATGCTATAAAATTGCATTGATTACTGTGTAAATGTGACTGGTAGGGAAGGGGTTAACACTAGGGGGCGATCGAGGGGTTAATGTATGACCTAAGGAGGTGATTCTAACTGTGGGGGGAGGGGACTGACTGGGGGGAGGTGACCGATCGCTGTCCCTATGTACAAGGGACACGCCATCGGTCTCCTCTCCTCTCTGACAGGACATGGATCTGTGTTTACATGCACAGATCCACGGTCCTGCTCTGTTACCCGGCAATCGCGGGTGCCCGGCGGACATCGCGGCCGCCGGGCACGCACACCGGGTCCCGAGCGACGCAGCGGGCGCACGCCCCCTAGTGGCTCAGGAGGGCGAGGACGTCATATGACGTCTGCCCAGAACAACAGAAGCCTCGTCCCGCCAGGGTTGGACTGGGACAAATATTTGGCCCTGGACTTCATCCAGACTGGCCCACTTTAATTTTGAGTGTCCCCCCATCGGCGCCCCCTTAGATCAGAGTGTCCCCCCCCATCGGCGCCCTCTTAGATCATAGTGTCCCCCCATCGGCGCCCCCTTAGATCATAGTGTCCCCCCATGGCGCCCCCTTAGGTCATAGTGTCCCCCCCATCGGCACCCCCTTAGGTCATAGTGTCCCCCCCATCGGCACCCCCTTAGATCATAGTGTCCCCCCCATCGGCGCCCCCTTAGATCATAGTGTCTCCCCCATCGGCACCCCCTTAGATCAGAGTGTCCCCCCCATCGGCACCCCCTTAGATCAGAGTGTCCGCCCTCGTCCCCCCATTGGCGCCCCCTTAAATCAGAGTGTCCCCTCCCACATGTACTCAGTTCTGAAGGCAGCTTCTCGTTCCTCTCTCCAGTCATGTGACAAGTGATAAGGGGAGAGAGGAAGGAAAATCTGCCAGCTGTCTATCTCCCCCTGCAGGCTGGAGGGAGCAGAAAGCCTAATCCTCTCTCCAGCAAGGGTTGGCAGCTCCTTGGTGACAGGTGTGAAATTGCAATCACTCACTGTCAGTGAGGAGCGGCTCCAGTACTGCATCTGACCGGCCCACTGAGCCATCGGCCCACCGGGAAACTCCCGGTAGTCCCAATGGCCAGTACATGCCTGCGTCCCGCCGTCATATGACGGTGGGCGGTGGCTTAGTGGTTAATATGATAATTTTGCTGAATTAGGATATCCTTCTAGTACTGAATGTAATTCAATTTGCCATAACAGTGATATATTGCTCATATGCCCAATTGTGAATGTGCATTCTTTATTTGACCTCCCACGGTTATTATATTTCCCTGAAGGATATTGTTTCTAATGCTACTTTCTATGTAAGTGTTTTTTTCTTTACTATTTTCAATAAAAACCTTTTGAAAACAAAAAAACCAGCAGCCTCAGCTCATGATTTGTAAAATTAGCTAAAACATAATTAGCTGTGAGCCAACAAGACTTCAAGTTTCTGAATAAATGACAGAGTCACACAAGGTTCTCTTTTGTATGAGGTCTGTGTGTGAAGCAGCGGCTAGTCAAGTCCAGTCCAGTCTGTGATGACACACTCAGGAAGAGAGCACAGAAGTATTAATACTATGTTTTGTAACATGAGTCGTGTGAGCCCAGCAGCATGGCTCCAGAATCTACGAGTGACTCATCAGGTCACATTAGATTCATGAGCTGCTGTGAGAAGTCTTTGAATGAGGCTCGGTTTGCGCATCGCACCACACTGCCCTATGCCATTGCGAACTGCTGGAAGTGCCAATACAAAGTTAATGACACCCCCCATATCGCACTGCATATCGCAGTGGAAACTGTCAATTCGAACAGGAATTGATTCACACACCCATGCGATTCGATTCAGGTGTGGACCAAAAAAAAAAGGGTCCTGCACGACTTTGATCCAAATGTGAGGCAAATTCAGCCATACGAATCTGTATGGCTGAATTTGCAGCGCACAGACATCGCATGCGATTTGCACAGATGTCGCACAGCGCACTGAACGCAGCACTGTGTGAACCCGGCCTAAATCACAGAGAGCACACAATCATTTTTACCTCTTGTATCGTTTGACCTTCCCTCTTAGATTGTAAGCTCTAAGGAGCAGGGCCCTCTGATTCCTACTGTATCGAAGTGTATTGTATTTGTACTGTCTACCCTCAAGTTATAAAGCGCTACGTAAACTGTTGGCGCTATATAAATCCTGTATAATAATAATAATAATAATTTTGTATTTTAAAATGCGCTGTGCATATATGAGCCAGTAGCATGATTTTGAAATCTATGAATGACTCACAGTCTAGGGAGCTCACAAGGAGTCTCTACTGAATCATGAGCTGTGTGTGATAATCTTATTTTTAAGAAATGAGTCGTGAGTCGATTCAGTGATTCGAATCATTTCACTGAACTGATCCAAATGATTCGACTCACTAAAATGAATTACTCTGCCCAAGTCTAGTATGTCCGGGAGAGGAGTGCGGAGGGTATGATGGGGGCAGTATGTCCAGGAGAGGAGTGCGGAGGGAATGATGGGGGCTGTATGTATGGGAGAGGAGTGCGGAGGGTATGATGGGGGCAGTATGTACAGGAGAGGAGTGCAGAGGGTATGATGGTGGCAGTATGTACGGGAGAGGAGTGCAGAGGGTATGATGGGGGCAGTATGTACGGGAGAGAAGTGCAGAGGGTATGATGGGGGCAGTATGTACGGGAGAGGAGTGCAGAGGGTATGATGGGGGCAGTATGTACGGGAGAGGAGTGCGGAGGGTATGATGGGGGCAGTATGTCCAGGAGAGGAGTGCGGAGGGTATGATGGGGGCAGGATGTCCAGGAGAGGAGTGCGGAGGGTATGATGGGGGCAGTATGTACGGGAGAGGAGTGCGGAGGGTATGATGGGGGCAGTATGTACGGGAGAGGAGTGCGGAGGGTATGATGGGGGCAGTATGTACGGGAGAGGAGTGCAGAGGGAATGATGGGGGCAGTATGTACGGGAGAGGAGTGCGGAGGGTATGATGGGGGCAGTATGTACAGGAGAGGAGTGCGGAGGGTATGATGGGGACAGTATGTACAGGAGAGGAGTGCAGAGGGTATGATGGGGGCAGTATGTCCAGGAGAGGAGTGCGGAGGGTATGATGGGGGCAGTATGTCCAGGAGAGGAGTGCGGAGGGTATGATGGGGGCAGTATGTACGGGAGAGGAGTGCGGAGGGTATGATGGGGGCAGTATGTACGGGAGAGGAGTGCGGAGGGTATGATGGGGGCAGTATGTACGGGAGAGGAGTGCAGAGGGTATGATGGGGGCAGTATGTACGGGAGAGGAGTGCGGAGGGTATGATGGGGGCAGTATGTACAGGAGAGGAGTGCGGAGGGTATGATGGGGACAGTATGTACAGGAGAGGAGTGCAGAGGGTATGATGGGGGCAGTATGTATGGGAGAGGAGTGCGGAGGGTATGATGGGGGCAGTATGTACGGGAGAGGAGTGCGGAGGGTATGATGGGGGCAGTATGTCCAGGAGAGGAGTGCGGAGGGTATGATGGGGGCAGTATGACTGGGAGAGGAGTGCAGAGGGTATGATGGGGGCAGTATGTCCAGGAGAGGAGTGCGGAGGGTATGATGGGGGCAGTATGTACGGGAGAGGAGTGCGGAGGGTATGATGGGGGCAGTATGTACGGGAGAGGAGTGCGGAGGGTATGATGGGGGCAGTATGTACGGGAGAGGAGTGCAGAGGGTATGATGGGGGCAGTATGTACGGGAGAGGAGTGCGGAGGGTATGATGGGGGCAGTATGTACGGGAGAGGAGTGCGGAGGGTATGATGGGGGCAGTATGTACGGGAGAGGTGGGCGGAGGGTATTATGGGGGCAGTATGTATGGGAGAGGAGTGCAGAAGGTATGATGGGGCAGTATGTACAGGAGAGGAGTGCGGAGGGTATAATGGGGGCAGTATGTACGGGAGAGGTGGGCGGAGGGTATTATGGGGGCAGTATGTATGGGAGAGGAGTGCAGAAGGTATGATGGGGCAGTATGTACAGGAGAGGGGTGCGGAGGGTATGATGGGGGCAGTATGTACAGGAGAGGAGTGCAGAAGGTATGATGGGGGCAGTATGTACAGGAGAGGGGTGCGGAGGGTATGATGGGGGCAGTATGTACAGGAGAGGAGTGCGGAGGGTATGATGGGGGCAGTATGTACAGGAGAGGAGTGCAGAGGGTATGATGGGGGCAGTATGTACGGGAGAGGAGTGCGGAGGGTATGATGGGGGCAGTATGTACAGGAGAGGCTGAGAAGTGGTCAGATGATGATCTCTATAATCAAAAAAACTCTTGTGCTCATCTATTAATATATACAGCAATAAATCATACAGCAGTACTATTCAATGAAAACAATCCCGGGGCATTGCTGAACCCTAAGTCATAGACCATCACTGTCCATCTCACTGACTTGCGTACCAACAACCCTCAGTCTCTGGTAGTACCCTTCCCTTGGGTTTTCACTCACGTGATCAATAGTCCATGTGCCACTCATAAATGATCGATCGCCCAGTTTCCTTCCGCTTTGTTGCCACTTCTTCCGCAATGATTCTTAGTTTCCTTTCCTCCTTTATGGCCCGCTCCCTTCCCTGCGATGGCGGCCAACGACACCAGCGACTACATGCTGTAAGGTGTCATCTCTTCCTCCATGGAGACCGGTTCCCCACCCTTCTCGCAAGGGGGGGGGGTCCGTTGGTCCCCCGGAGGGGGAAACCTCTCCCCTCCGGGTACCAGGCTGGCTTCTCCAAGCTCCAACAGGAAAGAACTTAAGCTGACCATGTGACCAGGCTTTTATAGGAGAATCCCAGGCTTTACCAAGCAAATTAATGATTGGCTGAGACTAACCCACAAGCTACCTGCCACTCAAAGGGAAATTAACAACAAACAGGCCTGCTGTAATAGCACAATCCTGTTTAAATTTGCCTGACATAGAGACTACTTAGAAAGGTCACCTACCTTAAAGAGGGAGTCCACCCAAAAAAAAAATATTAAAAGCCAGCAGCTACAAATACTGCAGCTGCTGACTTTTAATACATGGCCACTTACCTGTCCCAGGGTCCAGCGATGTCGGCAGCCGATGCTGATAAATCGCTCGACTCTCGGCAGCTGCCGCCGCCATCCTAGGTGAGGGAATCAGGAAGTGAAGCGTTGCGGCTTCACTTCCCGGTTCCCTACTGCGCATGCGCGAGTCGCACTGCGCGTCCTAACTGGTCCCCGCTCTCTCCTGGGAGCTGTGTGTTTCCCAGCAGACAGCGCGGAGGAACAGGAAGAGGCATAGACTCCCGTGGGAGTCTATGCCGGAAGTGGGTGCAAATACCTGTCTTAGACAGGTATCTGCACCCCCCTCCCCCCTGAAAGGTGCCAAATGTGACACCGGAAGGGGGGAGGGTTCCGAAAAGCGGAAGTTCCATTTTTGTGTGGAACTCCGCTTTAAAGTAGGTGCCTGCTACATACAGATGATGTGAAGGTCATTTTGACCATTCATGTCACCCCGTGTTATCCAGGCTCTGAGTCTGTACAATCAGAAGTGTAGACTCATCACATATACACAGTGTTACAGCAATGGTCATACTTTACTTTTACATTATCTGGTCTGAGTGATTGGGGGATGTCTGTATAGAGAGACATGTGTGCTGCTTAGGAGGTATCTGTCAGGGGTGATCTGTCTGCACACCCCCTCCCCCATATCTCCTCCGATTCTCCTGTCACCTTAACCCTTCACTGCATCATCTGCAAAACAAATACTACTAAACTTTGCAATTTTCCTTCCTAGGAGACTTTTCTAAGAAAAAAAGAGAAAACTCAGCTCACCTCCTCCCTGCATGAAGTGTGAGCAGCAGCCAGCCTGACAGGAGCAACAGTGAGCTCCACCTCCAGATTCTCACTGGTGATTGGAAGCGGGGGGGGGAGAGAGAAAGGAGCTTTGGATTCCAGCATACACCGCAGGCAGAGTGTACTTATTTACAAGCAATGTCGCTGCTGTTGTCTCACAGTGACAGGTGTGCTGATAGTCCCCCCCCCTGAATGGTCTGTCCCAGTTCTGGCCTGAATCATGTATCCGTGTTACAGGCAGTACAAAACCCGGGCACATGATTCAAGACCAATACTGTCCGGGTGAATCCCAAACAGGTGGCAACCATAACCCAGGCCAGGGGCGGAAGTGGCAGATGCCCTGGTAGGTATAATTTGCCTGGGGGGGGGCGCAGGTGAAGTGCAGCAGTGTGCTTCACAACTCTGTGTGTGACTGTATATAATAGCCGCCAATGCCGCTAATCAGGGCTGATCAATCACCCTAGGAGGGTGCCACGAGCAAAGGCAGTGGGGGAGGGGAGCTGAAGCCCAATTGCCGCGGACCCCCTCCCGCATGCTCTTCTTGCCGACAAATGATAGGAGCGGCGAGCTGGTGCGAGGAGGAGAAACTGTGCTGCTCCCCTCCCCCCCTCGAGCCGCTGCTATACAGGAGAGGGCTCGCTGTTTCCTGCCCATTCCCCTTCCCTCCTTCAGTCAACAGCGGGGAGAGCAGCTGCGGGATTGTCTTTCTCATGCTGCTGTACTGGGGAGCAGGATGCGGGAAGCAGCGCCCTTTCCTTCCTATTGGGCAGAAGAAGAAAAAAAAAGAAGCACAAAGGAGGGTCATGGGACAGGTAGTCCCGAGGACTGGCCCATTGCAATCCTAAGAGGGAAACTGCGGCCCCCATTATGCCCAACTAAAGGGGAGGGAGAGAGGCAGGCTATGGATGACAAGTGACATGTGGCATCTGGCAGAAGGTGATGGTGGTAAGTGACATGTGGCATCTAGCAGCAGGTGACAGTGGCAAGTTACATGTGGCATCTGGCAAAAGGTGATGGTGGCAAGTGGCATCTGGCAGCAGGTGACGGTGGCACGTGACCCATGGTATCTGGCAGCAGGTGATGGTGGCAAGTGATATGTTGCATCTGGAAGCAGGTGACGGTGGCAATTGCCACGTGGCATCTGGCAGCAGGTGACAGTGGCAAGCGACACGTGGCACCTGGCAGGAGGTGACGTGGCAGGTGACACATGGCATCTGGCAGGAGGTGATGGTGGCAAGTGACACGTGGCATCTGGCAGGTGGTGACGGTGGCAAGTGACACGTGGCATCTGGCAGGAGGTGACGGTGGCAAGTGGCATATTGCATCTGGCAGCAGGTGACGGTGGCAATTGACACGTGGCATCTGGCAGCAGGTGACGGTGGCAAGCGACACGTGGCACCTGGCAGAAGGTGGCGGTGGCAAGTGACACATGGCATCTGGCAGGAGGTGACGTGGCAGGTGACACGTGGCATCTGGCAGGAGGTGACAATGGCAAGTGACATGTGGCATCTGGCAGGTGGTGACGGTGCCAAGTGACATGTGGCATCTGGCAGGTGGTGATGGTGGCAAGTGACATGTGGCATCTGGCAGTGATGGTGGCAAGTGACACGTGGCATCTGGCAGGAAGTGACGGGGCAAGTGACATGTGGCACTTGGCAGCAGGTGACGGTGGTGACACGTGGCATCTGGCAGCAGGTGACAGTGGCAAGCGACATGTGGCACCTTGTAGAAGGTGACGGTGGCAGGTGACATGTGGCATCTGGCAGTGATGGTGGCAAGTGACACGTGGCATCTGGCAGGAGGTGACGGGGCAAGTGACATGTGGCGTCTGGCAGCAGGTGACAGTGGCAGCAGGTGCTGGTGACAAGTACAATACAGGGCTCTTCACAGAGGGAATGATCGCTTTTCAACAGGAAACATAGTTGATTCCCACTGACTGTTTCTTTACACTGGGGTGGGGCGCAGTTTGCCATCTTTGCCCTGGGCACCAAATGACCTTGTCCGGCACTGAATCCACCATATGTAAGATTGGGCTGATCAGACTCAAGCGGTAGGCGCGTTTTCAATGAGTGCGCCCGTCCAAAACTGTATTTTTAAGGGCATGGTAGCCTTTTATTTAAAAGATGAGAAAAGTGCACACAAGACATCAGTAGCCCACGCAGGGGGTTCCACCATTACTGTATCCTGCACAATCAGAATTTTTCAGCCTCCTGGCTTACTTTCTTGCCACAGGGCTGCTTCAGGCCTCCAGCTTAGGCCTTAGGTCTGCTCCTCAGACCAAAAGAGTTCCTAAAGCCCCATACACACTATCAGGTTTTCTGCTGATTTTTTGTCTTCAGATTTACCAAAACCATGTAGTGCAAGGGCCTGCCTGATTGCATACAAAATGAAACTCCTAAGGTTTGACTTCATATTATATGGTTTTGGTAAATCTGAAGGAAAAAATCAGCAGAAAATCTGATGGTGTGTATGGGGCTGAGTCAAGCTCTCTCTTAGCTTACTCCCGATCAGCTCCTTGCTGCTCTGTCACAGACTACATCTGACTCCTGCAGAGGAATGGGAGTCCACCTGACTCCCATACACAGACTTCCTGTCTGTTGGGTGGGGCCCTGAGCCATAGGCTGGCCATACACTATACAATTTTCTTTAGATTTACCTTCAACTGTTTAGTGCAAGGGCCTGCCTGACTGCATACACATTGAAAGTGTTTAGCTTTGACCTCATATTATATGGTTTTGGTAAATGTAAAATAAAATTGAACAAGAAAATTGCATAATGTATGGCCAGCCATAGTCAGGTCGCAACTAAATACTGTAGCCCAGCACACAGCTGTGCAATCAGCGTGCCTGTCTCTCCAAAATCTGGCGTAAACCAGCAATCTTCCAGGTAACACGGGGTCCCACTGCCACAATATATATATATATAGGTGATGTGGTTAAACTGCTATAGAGAGGCCCTTAAAGTGATTGTAAAGGACCACCTTGTAAAACAACCCATTCAATTTAAAATAGAAATGAAAGGCAAAATATCGTTGTAAAGATATAAAAATATAATATTCATTTATTTTTTTTCCCTTTTTTATAAGTGATCACTAGACATGTGCATGACGAAAACATTCGTTTTGTTTCGTTTCGTTTTTTTTTCCGTTAATCTAGTTATTTCGTTTTATTTCTAGTTCAATTCGTTTTCGGAATTAGTATGCGGAATTTTCGAATTTTCATCGAATTTACCTATTTTTCTCAATTCGAAACGATCAAATCAATAAATTTTGAATCATTCAAAACGAAAATGTTATATTGTTTTCGATTTGAATGCAGCAAAGTGAACAAACAAAAGAAAAATCTTCATCAAATGATTACAATGACTCTTTAAATCACCTTTGGCTTAAGAAAAACACCATTATTTCAAAATAGTACTCTAATAACACACACAGTCTTTGATTTCAGCAATATGTGTAGTGAGAATTTGAGTCCAATGTAAAATTCGATTCGAATTTCAATCTGAATTTCCGAAATTCGGACCAATTTCTTTACGTTCTTCGGAGCATTCGGTAAAATTAGTTTATATTGTAATTCAGGGATTCAGATATATCCGAATCTCCGAATAACGAAAAATTGATCAGAATATTAATTCAGAATGAAACGAACCGCACATGCCTAGTGATCACATTCCCTCTGTTCCCAGCTACATAACAGCTGGTGGGAGGAGGAGAAGCAGCACACTGAACTTCCCAGTGATTGGCTGTGCAGCAGGGGCATGTCAAGACAAGTCCATACCTCCCAACTTTTGAACTTCAGAATGAGGGACACTTGAGGAAGGAAGTAACCTTGCATAGCGCGCTGCGGCAAATGTGGGCGTGGTCAAACTTTTGACAGTGGGAGGAGCTTAATGGGCATCATTAAACAAAACTTGGGCTTCCTTGTATCTATAAAATATGCTTTTATTATTGTTCCACAAGCAAGAGTCTCATGGATACATACATACCCCAGCACATTCATTTAAAAAAAGGATAAAAGAATGCAGTGTTTGGAGTTCATTACGTACAAAGTGCAGGGTTGTAGGATGAGCTATATACAGAGTGCACTGTTCTGGCATGAGCTATATACAGAGTGCAGGGTTGTAGGATGAGCTATGTACAGAGTGCAGGGTTCTGGCATGAGCTATGTACAGAGTGAAGGGTTCTGGCATGAGCTGCGTACAGAGTGCAGGGTTCTGGCATGAGCTGCGTACAGAGTGCAGGGTTCTGGCATGAGCTGCGTACAGAGTGCAGGGTTCTGGGGTGAGCTGCATTCAGAGTGCAGGGTTCTGGGGTGAGCTGCATTCAGAGTGCAGGGTTCTGGAGTGAGCTGCATGCAGAGTGCAGGGTTCTGGGTTGAGCTATGTACAGAGTGCAGGGTTCTGGGATGAGCTATGTACAGAGAGCAGGGTTCTGGGGTGAGCTATGTACAGATTGCAGGGTTCTGAGATGATCTATGTACAGAGTGCAGGGTTCTGGGATGAGCTATGTACAGAGTGCAGGGTTCTGGGATGAGCTGTGTACAGAGTGCAGGGTTCTGGCATGAGCTGTGTACAGAGTGCAGGGTTCTGGCATGAGCTGTGTACAGAGTGCAGGGTTCTGGCATGAGCTGTGTACAGAGTGCAGGGTTCTGGCATGAGCTGCGTACGGAGTGCAGGGTTCTGGGGTGAGCTGCATTCAGAGTGCAGTGTTCTGGGGTGAGCTGCATTCAGAGTGCAGGGTTCTGGGGTGAGCTGCATTCAGAGTGCAGAGTTCTGGGGTGAGCTGCATTCAGAGTGCAGGGTTCTGGGGTGAGCTGCATGCAGAGTGCATGGTTCTGGGGTGAGCTGCATGCAGAGTGCAGGGTTCTGGGTTGAGCTATGTACAGAGTGCAGGGTTCTGGGTTGAGCTATGTACAGAGTGCAGGGTTCTGGGATGAGCTATGTACAGAGTGCAGGGTTCTGGGATGAGCTATCTAAAGAGTGCAGGGTTCTGGAATGAGCTATGTGCAGAGTGCAGGGTTCTGGAATGAGCTATGTGCAGAGTGCAGGGTTCTGGGATAAGCTATGTACAGAGAGCAGGGTTCTGGGGTGAGCTATGTACAGAGTGCAGGGTTCTGAGATGAGCTATGTACAGAGTGCAGGGTTCTGGGATGAGCTATGTACAGAGTGCAGGGTTCTGGGATGAGCTATCTAAAGAGTGCAGGGTTCTGGAATGAGCTATGTGCAGAGTGCAGGGTTCTGGAATGAGCTATGTGCAGAGTGCAGGGTTCTGGGATGAGCTATCTAAAGAGTGCAGGGTTCTGGAATGAGCTATGTGCAGAGTGCAGGGTTCTGGAATGAGCTATGTACAGAGTGCAGGGTTCTGGAATGAGCTATGTACAGAGTGCAGGGTTCTGGGATGAGCTATGTACAGAGAGCAGGGTTCTGGGGTGAGCTATGTACAGAGTGCAGGGTTCTGAGATGAGCTATGTACAGAGTGCAGGGTTCTGGGATGAGCTATGTACAGAGTGCAGGGTTCTGGGATGAGCTATCTAAAGAGTGCAGGGTTCTGGAATGAGCTATGTGCAGAGTGCAGGGTTCTGGAATGAGCTATGTGCAGAGTGCAGGGTTCTGGGATGCGCTATGTGCAGAGTGCAGGGTTCTGGAATGAGCTATGTGCAGAGTGCGGGGTTCTGGGGTGAGCTATGTACAGAGTGCAGGGTTCTGAGATGAGCTATGCACAGAGTGCAGGGTTCTGGGATGAGCATATATACAGGGTGCATGGTTCTGGGATGAGCTATATACAGGGTCCAGGGATCTGAGATGAGCTATATACAGGGTTCTGGGATGAGCTACATACAGGGTGTAGGGTTCTGGGATGAGATATATACAGGGTGCAGGGTTCTTGGATGAGCTATATACAGGGTGCAGGGTGCTGGGATGAGCTATATACAGGGTGCAGGGTTCTGGGATGAGCTATATACAGGGTGCGGGGTTCTGAGACGAGCTATATACAGGGTACTGGATGAGCTATATACAGGGTGCAGCAGAGGCGTAATTAGAACTTTCAGGGGCCCTGGTGCAAGAAACCATGAAGGGTCCCCCGACCTCCAGCCTGGGCCATTCCCTTCGAGCCCAGAGCCCTTCCCACTGATCCCATCACCCTTCATGGTCCCACAGCAGATTGGGCCCGGCCATGGTGGCAGAAGGCCAGGGCCTAGTTGCAAGTGCAACCTTTGCTGGTAGTTCCGCCAGTGGTGTCAGTGTGGACTGTGAATGGTGTCAGTCAGTAGGGCAGTGGACATGGTCAGTAGAGCAGTGGAAGTGGTCAGTATGGCAGAGAAAGTGGTCAGTATGGCAGAGAAAGTGGTCAGTAAGGTAGTGGACATGGTCAGTAGGGCAGTGGACATGGTCAGTAGGGCAGTGGACATGGTCAGTAGGGCAGTGGACATGGTCAGTAGGGCAGTGGACATGGTCAGTAGGGCAGTGGACGTGGTCAGTAGAGCAGTGGACGTGGTCAGTAGGGCAGTAGACATAATCAGTAGGGCAGTGGACAGGATCAGTAGTTTTTTTTATTGTTGTTATTTTATTTTTGTTATTATTTTTTACCATTATATTTTATCCATTTTATTTTTTAGAGTTTTTTTTACAGTTTTTGATGGGAGTTGGTGGCAGTGGAGGGCAGTATGATGGGGTGAAGGGCAGTATGATGGGAGGGGGTGTCAGTGGAGGGCAGTATGATGGGGTGGAGGGCAGTATGATGGGAGGGGGTGTCAGTGGTGGGCAGTATGATGGGAGGGGTGGCAGTGGAAGGCAGTATGTTGGGGGCGGAGGCACTGGAAGGCATTATGATGGGAGAGGAGGCAGCGGAGGGCAGTATGATGGGGTGGAGGGCAGTATGATGGGAGGGATGGTAGTGGAGGGCAATATAATGGGAGGGGGTTTAGTGGAGGGCAGTATGATGGGAAGGGTGGTAGTGGAGGGCAGTATGATGGGAGGGGTGGTAGTGGAGGGCAGTATAATGGGAGGGGGGTTAGTGGAGGGCAGTATAATAGGAGGGGTGGCAGTGGAGGGCAGTATGATGGGGTGGAGGGCAGTATGATGGGAGAGGAGGTAGTGGAGGGCAGTATGATGGGAGGAGGCAGTAGTGGAGGGCAGTATCATGGGAGGGGGGGTTAGTGCAGGGCAGTATGATGGGAGGGATGGTAGTGGAGGGCAATATAACGGGAGGGGGTTTAGTGGAGGGCAGTATTATGGGAGGGGTGGTAGTGGAGGGCAATATAACGGGAGGGGGTTTAGTGGAGGGCAGTATTATGGGAGGGGTGGTAGTGGAGGGCAGTATGATGGGAGGGAGAGCAGTATGATGGGAAGGGTGGTAGTGGAGGGCAGTATGATGGGAGGGGTGGTAGTGGAGGGCAGTATGATGGGAGGGGTGGTAGTGGAGGGCAGTATAATGGGAGGGGGGTTAGTGGAGGGCAGTATAATAGGAGGGGTGGCAGTGGAGGGCAGTATAATTGGAGGGGGGCAGTATGATGGGTGGGGGTGGCAGTAAAAGGCAGTATAATGGGGGGGTTAGTGGAGGGCAGTATAATAGGAGGGGTGGCAGTGGAGGGCAGTATAATTGGAGGGGGGCAGTATGATGGGTGGGGGTGGCAGTGAAAGGCAGTATAATGGGGGGGTTAGTGGAGGGCAGTATAATAGGAGGGGTGGCAGTGGAGGGCAGTATAATAGGAGGGGGGGCAGTATGATGGGATTGGGGCAGTATGATGGGAGGGGTGGTAGTAGAGGGCAGTATATTGGGGGGGTAGTGGAGGGCAGTAAAATGGGAGGGGGGCAGTATAATGGGGGGGTAGTGGAGGGCAGTATGGGGGGACTGTACAGCATGACTGGAGAGGGGCAGTGTATGGGAGGGAGCAGAGTGACCATGAGTGTACTCAGAGTCAGGGCAGTGCAGGGAGCATTTCTCCTACCTTTATTCCAGCACAGGAACAGCCTTCGGGGAAGACCCGGAGTCGGGGGTGGAGTCGGGGGTGGAGTCAGGGGCGGAGCCGGGGCGGAGCTTAGGCGCGGAGAGGAATCCTCCTTTGGCTAAATGCTGGGGCTCCACTCAGGGAAGACCTGGAGTCAGGGGCGGAGCTTAGGCGCGAAGAGGACTCCTCCTTTGGCTAAATGCTGGGGCTCCACTCTCCTCCTTGTCGTGACGTCACTGGTTGTTAGACGCCAGGCGGGCCATGCCTAGCAACCAGTTGTTTTGGCAGTGAGCCAGGCAGCGTCTGGGAGGTGAAATGAAGCGCTCTCGGCCAAAACTAGTACAGCGGGCAGTGAGGGACAGCGGCAATGCGGCGGCAATTTTTAGGGGGGCATCAGATCGGCCAGTGGGGCAATTCCGGGACATTGTATTGTCCCGGAATGAAGGTGCCCGGGACGCGGGACAGACCTCCCACAGCGGGACTTTCACGGGCAATCCGGGACGGTTGGGAGGTATGCAAGTCTGATCATTGGAGGAGAGCAAGCTGAGTTCCCAACACAGCTAGAGAACTGACCACGCTGTGTTCTCCTGCTTAGTGTGGTCAGTTTTTAATAGGAAAGCAGGTGGACTGGCAGGAACACTAGGGATTTCACACAAAGGAAGCAATACAAAGAGAGCTGGATACTTCCTCATACAAGTACATGGTACAGGAGGCACATATCAGGAATATGAAGTTTTGGGGTAATGTAGGGGGAACCCCTCAAACTCTTGGGTTTCAGTAAAATTTGGACTGCTGAAGCCAGATTGAAAAATAGATGTATTTATTATACAAGCATGTAGTTACCTACAGGCAAGGAGAGTGGCACAAAATGGTGATGGGTTCAATTCTGCTCTAACTGGCTAGTGCAGCTAATTCAATGCATATGTTTTACGAAGGGTGGGGCCTTATCTATCTACAGTTTCTTTGAATTTAAATCTTGACTGAAATGCTGAATATTTGGTTCACATAGGCTTGTCAATTCCTGTGGCTCTGTGGGAAAAGGCCGAGATACAAAGAAAAAATGTGTGTGACACTGCGCTATGGTATGTATATGATACAGGAGACTATATTAACCACTTCAGCCCCGGAAGAATTTACCCCCTTCCTGACCAGTGCGTTTTTTTGCGATTCAGCACTGCGCCGCTTTAACTGACAATTGCGCGGTTGTGCGACGTGGCTCCCAAACAAAATTGACGTCCTTTTTTCCCCACAAATAGAGCTTTCTTTTGGTGGTATTTGATCACCTCTGCGGTTTTTATTTTTTGCGCTATAAACAAAAAAATAGCGACAATTTTGAAAAAAAACACATTTTTTTAAAACTTTTTGCTATAATAAATATCCCCCAAAAATATTTAAAAAAACATTTTTTTTCCTCAGTTTAGGCCGATACGTATTCTTCTACATATTTTTGGTAAAAAAAAAAAAAATCGCAATAAGCATTTATTGATTGGTTTGCGCAAAAGTTATAGCTTTTACAAAATAGGGGATAGTTTTATGGCATTTTTATTATTATTATTTTTTTTTACTAGTAATGAGGGCGATCAGCAATTTTTATCATGACTGCGACATTATGGCGGACACATCGGACACTTTTGGCACATTTTTGGGACCATTGTCATTTATACAGCAATCAGTGCTATACAAATGCATTGATTCCTGTGTGACACTGGCAGTGAATGGGGTTAACCACTAGGGGGTTAGGGAGGGGTTAAGTATGTCCTAGGGATGTGTTACTAATTGTGGGGGGGGCGTGGCTACATGTGACACGTCACTGATCTCTGCTCCCAATCACAGGGAGCAGAGATCAGTGTCCTGTCACTAAGCAGAGCGGGGAGATGCTTGTTTACTTTAGCATCTCCCTGTTCGTCCTCTCCATGAAGCGATCGCGGGTATCCCCGCGGCGATCGAGTCCGCGGGACCCGCGACCCGACTTACGGAGCTCGCGGCTGGCGCGCACGCAATGGTACAGCGGCAAATTCAAGGGGTCATACGGGTAGGCCCATTTGCACAGCCGTGCCATTCTGCCGACGTACATTGGCGTGCGCCGGTCGGGAACCGGTTAAAAGAAGGGAAAATGTCTGATGCTCTATAAATGAGAAAAGAAATCTGATGCTCTATAAATGAGAGAAAAGGAAAAAGAAAGGGAATGGCAGCCTCTACATAATACTACCACCTAGGTGGAGCATGATATGAGTAAACAATGGTGTAGATATGGCGCTATTCCTCTAGCTAAAAACCATTAAAAAAACATAAAAACTTTGGGTCCTGTACTTCAACCAAAGGTCTGTGGGGGGGGCAGGTGTAAAAAACACTAGAAACTAAATAAATGAAATAATGGCCTCCCTTGGAAAAAATACACACTCCACTCTGATACTGTGATGGAATGTGTTACACCCTCTGGAAGTATGATAATTACTGAGAGTGTGTGAACAATGAAAAATAAAGTGGTGGTGATAAATGTAAAATTGAGTGATCAAAAAGTTATGGAAATGTGGTGCCTTAGTGATCCTAAAAATAAACTAAATTCCAAACAAAAAATGTGATAAAGTTATCACCATGCAAAACAGGACTTTTTTTTCAGCGGGAACGCGGGTGAACGAAGTTCCGGCACCACCAGCACTGAATGTATGTAATAGCATGGGGTGTGGGGTGTGCTGGAGGGTCTATTGATGTTGGCTGCTGGGGGAATCTATTGTCACTGGTGGGGATCTGATTTTGTGTGAGGGTCTATTGTTGCTGATGGGGGATCTGATTGTTGCTGGGGGTGTCTTATGTGGCTGGAAGGGATCTCCTGTTGAGGGAGAGGTCTATTTTTACTGGCTGCTGGAGGATCTATTGATGCTGGCTGCTGAGAGATCTGTTGTTGCTGCTAGGGGGGGGGGGGGGGGGTCTAATGTTGCTTGGGTGGATATTTTGTTACTGGGTGTGATATTTTGTTGTGGGTAGTTCACTGTTGCTGCAGGGAATCTATTGTTGTTGGGGTGGAGCCCATCGTTGCTGGGGGAGTCTATTGTTGTGTGGGGTGACTCAGACGAGGGAGTTGCTGCACCTATTCTCCGAGAAAAAAAGCCCTGCTGCAAACAAAAAACAAAATTAGATAAAAGTATAGCGTGCTAGGTAATATAAAAATAGTATAAAAAACATATAAACAGTCAAATAGTAAACTGTGACAGTCATATACTACAAACAGCACTAATGTTGAGCAAAATATACCGTATATACTCGAGTATAAGTCGTTCTGAGTATAAGTCGAGGCCCGAATTTACCCCCCAAAAAATGGGAAAAACTTATTGACCCGAGTATAAGACGAGGGTGAGAAATGCACATCTACTGTAAGTGGAAAAGCGGGTCAGCAATGCCCATTTGCAGCATCACTTTGCCCATTTGCAGCCATAGGTCCCCTGAACTTCAAAGTCGGTAGTTAAGGGTTCCTAGATGCCCCCTAGCTGCAGCCAAAATTTGGGGTCTCCCGAAATGACATTGCTGCAGATAGACACAGTTGACCGAATTTGGGGCCCCGTATCTCGGGGCCACTTAGTGCTAAGAACCCCAAATTTGGTGTGCAAACCCAGTGGAACTAGTACCATAAAATTTCCAAAGCTGGGGTTTCTAGCACCAAGTGTCCCCGAGATACAGGGCCCCAAAAATCAGTTCAGAAAATGTCAAGCACTTTCCTGCAGCAGAGAATGACATTTTCCGAACCAGATTTGGGGCCCTGTATCTCAGGGCCACTTAGTGCTAGGAACTTCAGCCTTGGATATGTTGTGATACTAGGTCCACTGGGTTCGCACACCAAATTTGGGGTTCCTAGCACTAAGTGGCCCTGAGATATGGGGCCCCAAAGTCGGTTCAGAAAATGTCAAGCACTTTTCTGCAGCAGAGAATGACATTTTTTCCGAACTGATTTTGGGGCCCCGTATCTCAGGGCGACTTAGTGCTAGGAACTTCAGCCTTGGATATGTTGTGGTACTAGATCCACTGGGTTTACATACCAATTTGGGGTTTCTAGCACCAAGTGGCCCTGAGATACGGGGCCCCAAAGTCGGTTCGGAAAATGAATTTTTTTGCTGCAGAAAAGTGCTTGACTCGAGTATAAGTCGAGGGGGGCACTTTCAGCACAAAAAAATGTGCTGAAAAATTCGACTTATACTCGAGTATATACGGTAAATAAATATGTGGCCAACATCACAAAAAATTCCTTAGGAGCAGTGAAGAATAATTCAGTGGTTCAGAGAGTGTTCATAGGTGATCCTGAAGAATGTCACAGTGTGCACCTTCCACCAGTCAATCCAATTCCACCATGTTAGAACACACTCCCCTCAGGGGGTTAAACTCACCAGAGCTAAAAGGTAAACAAGCCTCCAAGGGAAGAAAGCCTCTGAGCTCTAACTGCAATCAACAGGGTTCCAGGAGATTACCAGATGATAAGGGCTCCAAGAAGAATCATAAACTGAAGAAAGCGCACATAGCGTAATCTCGTTTATTAATAAAAACCCATCACATCACAAATCCCCCATCCATATATACGTACAAAAACACAGCAGTCAATAGAGCATTGAACGTGTAAACACTGTTCACTTCACCATAAAGCCATCCGATGGTTCCGTCTGTATACCCAAGGAGCGATGACAATCACTTCCTTGTTCCGGATCCAACAGCGCTGGAGCGCACGCGTCACTTCCGGCGTCGTGTAGGTCACGTCATGACGCGTTTCGTCATATCCTGACTTCAACAGAGGGTGTCATGCTAGGTAATATAATAAATGAAATTAAAAAAACAATTATTAACAATAGATTAGTCCATTAATTAAGACATTAGCATAAAGTGATTAGTGCTTCAAACAGTGTCCAGTGTTTGATCCAACAATTTCTGATATCTTTTTTCAGTGACTGTGGTGCCGGTGATATTATCTATGGTGGTAATAGATTTACACTAACCAGATGCCGTTACCCCCCCCCCCCCCCAGGGGTATAGCGCGATCACAGTACAAGTGAAGGGTTAGTGTGTGGGTGTGGCGCTGTCCTAATTCATAGAAATACTTGGTAAATCGTGTGTAGCCAAATCCCATATGTAAAGTCGCATATAAAGTGTAAACCTAAATTGCAAATAAAAAATTCAACGAAAATAAAACCAAACATAAAACAGCAAAGTGACCCCCTTTGGAGTGTGTAGGTGTGATGTTGTCCTAGTGGAGAAAAAAGTGGAGAAAATGGAAAAAAATGGAAACAATGGAAGAAATCGCATAAAGGACTGCTGCCTCCACAGATGTGATTTCCACCAAGGTGGAAAAAACAGAAGGTAAGTGAAGGGTTAGTGAGTGGGTGTAGGTGTAACGTTGTCCTAGTTTAAAAAATACTTTGTAAGTCGTGTGTAGCCAAATCCCACATGTAAAGTCGCATATAAATTATAAACAAAATATGAACAAAATCGCATATAGCAAATTTAACGGCTAGGTTGGCCCCCTTTGAATTGGGGGAAGGGGGACATGGGATGAAACCAAAACTGACTTTAGCCAAAACTATTCCATCCGCATAAAAACCCCATATAGTGGTTGATTTAAAAGTCTTTGACAAACATAACATTGCTGAATAATTACATAGGTTAAATCGTGACTAGTGCTCAGTGCAACTTAAGTGAAAAACTTGACATCTTTGTAAAACAAGGCAGGTATTTGTATTAATCTTGGTGACCAGGTGCTCGTGTCTTGTGATCATGCGGACACTCACCAGCTTCTTTAACCCCTGCGGGGGTAATGCGCAGTCACAGTGTATGCCACTGTGCGGCAATCCACAGGCTGTTTCTGGGTCACGGTGACGTTTTAGGCATAAGAGAAGAAAGAGGAGATTCCATAGCGTAAAACCATAAAACACTCTTTATTGAACGCAGATGACAGAATGGTACTCACATTTAAGCAGTTTATAATAGGCAACCATGTGTCATCAAAACAGAAGAGCGTCAGATATAAGTTGGTGATCCTCTGGGAGATGATGCAAAAGCATCAAAATAGGCCACGCCCTACGCGTTTCGTCATAGGGACGTCAACTGGAGCCACTATGTGGCTCTCTCTGGTCAGCTGGGTGATCTGTGTATTATACCGGCATTCCACCAGGATGTTCATCTGTCATTTAGAAGAGAGAGGGGTCCCATAGTGTGATATTGTTTAAAACCGTTTGTTTATTGAATAAAAGTAGGTAATGTACTCACAATCAAGTAGATATAGACAAGCATAGGAAATGGTGAAGCAGGCGCCGCGTAAACAAAAGAATTATGGACGTAAACAAGGACCGCTGCGGTGGCTTCGATCTATGGTAAGTAATACATAATGAGCTAGTATGCTATGCATACTAGCTCATTATGCCTTTGTCTTGCAGGGTTTTTTTTTCTTTTTTTAGGTTTTACAACCACTTTAAATGGCATTTGAACACAACAGCTGTTCCACAATATGACTTCTAACAGCACTTGCATACAATGTATCTGCTTAATCAGAAATAAATGTCTGATAAATAAAATGCCCTTACCCTATCAGTAAGAAATGCTTTAAGTGGTTAAAGCATCACCTATGGAAAATAAAGGGTACCGAAGATTTTTTATTATCAAAATAAAAAGTGCAGCGCTAACCTATAAGTGAAAATAAACAAGTGTGTGACTCTATATATCAAGAATCAAGTGACAAAGGCAAAAATAAAAGACACTGCTACTCCCCTGTTTGGGAGAGGACTTTCTGTTTTCACTGCTTATAGATTTTGAGAGTGTTATTTTGTCTAGAGACAATAACTTGCACATTCCTAAAATGTTAATATTTTTTTTTTGCCTTTGTCACTTGATTCTTGATATATAGAGTCACACACTTGTTTATTTTCACTTATAGGTTAGCGCTGCACTTTTTATTTTTATATTATTTGGGACTTGGTTTGTTGTGTGCTAGCAGCTGCAGTTGTTTTCAGTTTTAGTTTTGTTCACTTGATAGCGCAGCTTTTTTTCTTTTATTGTACTGAAGATTGTTGCCATTAAGGCCTCTTTCACACGGGGCAGATCAGTCATGATCCGCCCCGTGAACATCCGCTGGCTCAGCGGGGATCGCTCCGCCGATCCCCGCTGAGCAGGAAGATGACAGGTGCATCGCTGCACACTGTGCAGCGATGCACCTGTCAGAGCGCCGCTCTCCCCTATGAGGGGGATCGGATGATGAGGGACCGTAGTGTCCGTCGTCACCCGATCCGATCCGAAAACGGATGGAAAAGTAGGTTTTTCCTCCGTTACACTTTTCGGATCGGAGCGGGTCGGATGTCAGCGGACATGTCACCGCTGACATCCGACGCTCCATAGGGATTAATGTATGTCTGTTTTTCATCCGAAAACGGAAGGATGAAAAACGGACATACGGATCGTCCATGTGAAAGAGGCCTTAGGGGGTGCACACAAATTTAAGGTTTGACATGTTGGGTATCTATTTACTCTGTGCAACCTCATCTTTTTATATTTAACAAAATTGGCTAATTTGTTGTGTTTGTGTTCCCTAAAATTAGCGTGTGCAAAAAAACGGCCCCGGCAGCGAAGGGGCCCAAATTCCGGTAAAAGTAAAAATCCTCCCCTTGCGGTGGGGCTATCCCCGTACGCCAAAGGTTAATTGCACCTAGGTACATGTTTTGGGGAGAGGAAAAGCAGTTTTACTTGCCCGATCCAAGCAGACAATCAAAGCAGACGGCTCTCCCCTATTCTCCAGTGATGAACTTCTCCTTGGTGTCCATGGGCTCTGTATCAGTGGTGATGACATCAGAGGGCATCTGACCACCAGAGCATTGGGGAGAAGAACGAATCTAGCAGCACAAAGGAACGTGCAGGAATGGAGGATCTGGTAAGTGAAATGACTTTTCTAGTCAACTAAAGACGCATTTAGCAGTTGCAGTGTGAGAGCAAAGGGAGGATTTAGACTTTTCACCTTTAACTACTAAAAGCGTCACACAATATTAAACTTTTTTTCCACCTCCGAATTATAAGACTTATTGACCTTTTTTGTAGCAGTGGTAAAAAAAAAAAAAAAGGAAGGGGCGTGTGGATTTATGCAATCATCCTCTGCATATTAATTCTTCACGATCAACTTAACGAGGTGGATAGGAGGGGTGCATCCTTTGCTTAAAAGCTTTGTGCTGAAAGATATCTCTCCAAAGTTGTGAGTTAAAGTCTAAACATGCTTTGTTCCAAGTCCGTGACTTTTTAGGTAGTAAAGATGGAAACAGGATGAGGGAACTTTTAACCACTTCTGGACCGCCGCACGCCGATGTACGTCCTAACTTTGAAGAGGAATATCGTTGTTATGGCAGCAGCTAGCAGCCATAACCCCGGTATCCTCTTCTTCAGCCGGCGGTCCGCTTTCCAATAAGAGTGGTCTCTGCGGCGGATTCAGTGCGAGATCACTTTTATCGGGAGAGGGCCCCCCTCCCGCTGCTCTCCGGTGCCCTCCGCCGCTTACCGGATCCGTCGGCAGCGGATGTTACCCCTTCCTGGGTATGGAGACGAGTGAGGGGAAGATGGCCCCCATCCGTCTCCATAACATTGCAATAAAAAATTGTCATTTAAAAAAAAAATTTTAAAAATTTTCCCTTTAAGAGCTATGGGCGGAAGTGACGTTTTGACGTCGCTTCCGCCCATAGCTCTTAAAGGGAAATTTTTTTTTATTTTTTTTTTTTAAATGACAATTTTTTATTGCATTTTAGTGTAAATATGAGATCTGAGGTCTTTTTGACCCCATATCTCACATTAAAGAGGTCCTGTCATGCTTTTTTTCTATTACAAGGGATGTTTACATTCCTTGTAATAGGAATAAAAGTGCCACAATTTTCTTTATTTTTTTTTTAAAGAACAGTGTAAAAATAGAACACAAAAGGTAAAATAAATGCGAAAAAAAATGTTTAAAATGCGCCCCGTCCTGCCGGGCTCGCGTGCAGAAGCGAACGCATACGTGAGTAGCGCCCGCATATGAAAACGGTGTTCAAACCACACATGTGAGGTATCGCCGCGATCGGTAGAGCGAGAGCAATAATTCTAGAACTAGACCTCCTCTGTAACTCAAAACATGCAACCTGTAGAATTTTTTAAACGTCGCCTATGGAGATTTTTAAGGGTAAAAGTTTGTCACCATTCCACAATTTTGAAGCCTGACATGTTGGGTATTGATTTACTCTGCGTAACATTATCTTTCATAATATAAAAAAAAAATT
Source organism: Lithobates clamitans (assembly GCA_037952925.1). Classification (NCBI taxonomy): domain Eukaryota; kingdom Metazoa; phylum Chordata; class Amphibia; order Anura; family Ranidae; genus Lithobates; species Lithobates clamitans. Next base: position 1,584,166 of record JBBGZY010000183.1, read on the forward strand.
GGGCTAACTTTATTGTTGTCCTATTTTTTAATTCAAAAAAGTGTATTTTTCCAAAAAAAAAAGTGCGCTTGCGAAACAGCTGCACAAATACGGTGTTACAGAAAGTATTGCAACGACTGCCTTTTTTTTTATGCTCTAGGGTGTTAGAAAAATAAATGTATAATGTTTGGAGGTTCTAAGTAAATTTCTAGCAAAAAAAAAAACTGTTTTTAAACAACAAATCTCAAAAAGAGGCTTGGTCCTTAAGTGGTTAAAAAAACAAGTCCGTAATGGCAGCTCTTATATATTGTCCCTTACAGGATCCCTTAAACACATCATTTATGTGAGTGAACATCTACAATATAAAACACCACACCCCCTCCCAGAGCTTCAAGCAGTTTTTAGATCATGCAGATGCCTTGTGGATGAAGTCAGTTGCTCGAAAGAAAAGCATGGTGACGGTGAGTAGCAGTCATACTTCTTCCCTTACGGTATGCTAAAAGTTAATGGTTTGCTTGTTGTTTTCCCGTAGATTCCTCTACAGATACTATTTCTTGTTAGCAGAGAAAATTATTTAGAGGAGTGGGAAAAAAAAAGAAAAAAAAGAGAAAGTCATAGTTATCATTTTTTTGTACGTGGGTGGAAATGATCAGAGAGATCCCTGGAACAAGTCTGAAGGACAAGTCGTAGTATTTGCAAGGGCGTACTTTCATTTAATGGACTGTGCTTGGAGCGTTTTAGTGTTTTCCAGATTTTCCAGATTCTCTGGCCGGGTGGGAATCTCACAGCCTGTTTGTGAAAGGGGAGGTGGGTTACGATTTTTATTTATTTTATTTTTTTTAAATGCTTAGAAATGGTAATTCAGAAGGAAAGCAACAGATGTGTTTTCAGAGGCAGACGGGAGGTGACACAGCAGACTGTAAAGCCTCGTACGCACGATCGGACTTTCCTACGGGAAATATGTGATGACAGGCTGTTGGTGGAAAATCCGACTGTGTGTATGCCCCATCGGACAATTGTTGTCGGACTTTCCGCCAACAAATGTTGGAGGGCAGGTTTTCAAATTATCTGTCTGTTTGTCGGATTTTCCGAGCGTGAGTACACAAGTCCGTCGGACAAAAGTCCTAAGTACAAACGCGCATCGCTCAGAAGCGGTCGGTGTTCACGCATGCTCACTAGCGTTCGTAATGGAGAATTAACATTCGTGATGCGGCAAATTATGAAATCTCGAAATGCAGTGCACAATTACATAGTTACATAGTAGGTGAGGTTGAAAAAAGAGGCAAGTCCAACCTATGTGTGTGATTATGTGTCAGTATTACATTGTATATCCCTGTATGTTGTTATCCCTGAATTCTTTTCTTCTTTAACCACTTCACATCCTGCATATAGTCATATGACGTCCGCAGGAGGGATCTCCCATCCTAGGCACAAACCAATACATATACGCTTATTGCGTTTTTGGTTTTTTTTGTTTGTTTTTTTTTTTTTTTTTACCAAAAATATGTAGAAGAATACATATCGGCTTAAACTGAGGAAAGGTTTTTTTTTTTTTTTGTTTTTTTTAAATTGGGATATTTATTATAGCAAAAAGTAAAAATATTGTGTTTTTTTTTTTGTTTTTGTTTTTGTTTTGTTTTTTCAAACTTGTCGCTCTTTTTTTGTTTATAGCGCAAAAAATAAAAACCACAGAGGTGATCAAATACCACCAAAAGAAAGCTCTATTTGTGGGGGAAAAAATGATAAAAATTTCATTTGGGTACAGTGTTGCATGACCGCGCAATCGTCATTCAAAATGCGACAGCACCGAAAATTGTCTTGGGCAGGGAGGGGGTGAAAATGCCCTGTATGGAAGTGGTTAATGGGATAATAATGAAGCTGCTTTTCAGCTGATACTGATGGCGTTATTGCAAACACATTTTCAAAAGCTTTTTTTTTTCTAGTGATATCAAGAATAATATTATGCTTTTTTTTTTTTTTTTTTTTTTTTTATTTATTATTTTATTTATTTATTTGGGCAAGTTACCACAACACAATTATCCCCTAGTTTTTAAGATCAAGGATACAACTATGTTGGTGTCCCATGTTAATTTTACATTGTATTTTTTAAAATGTAGCTGCCTACTCCCAAACTGTCATTTGAAGTAAAACACATAGCCAAGTATTATTCTACAAAATTGTTTTATTGTGCGTTTTAAAAAAAGAAAACAAATAAAATTAAACATACTATCTGCCAATAGAACTTAACCAAAAAGTGCATTCACTGCATCCAAAAATATAGAAAATATAACAAATCAAATCATTATTCAACCAAAAAAATAATGTCAAAGGAATAACCCCAAGGCCAATAATAAATAACACTTTATCTCCTCCAATTCTGCAACATGTCTGGTTGACGAACGGCCGTTCAGCAACAAACTGAAAAGCACAAAATGAAAAGCGCGAATCAACACTCACCAAACTTCTACTAACATGAAATTAAGAGAAGGAGCCCAAATGTGACGCTAAAGGGCTGAAAAACCACGTAGTACGTCACTACGTTCGTGTTTGTTGGCCAACAATTATGTGGCCGTGTGTATGCAAGACAAGTTTGGGCCAACGCCCTTCGGACAAGAGTCCACAATTTTGTTGACAAACCATCCGATCGTGTGTAGAAGGCTTAAGAATTCATCACCGGTGTAATAAAATGGATGGCTGAGAATATTATGCTTTTGTCATATTGTTTTTCTTCTTAGATATTTATTCATTTTGATTTAGATGTTGTAGTAAATATTAAAAGAAAGATAACAATGTTCAAAAAAAGAGATGGTGAAAAAGGAAAAAGGGTTAAATCATTTCAGTTCTTTAGCTTCCTTCTCTGTAAGATAATTTAAAACCGTAATAAACCCAAAAGTAAACATTTATTACATTGCAGCTTACTAATTCTTAGATGTGATGGCTGCTTTAGTTTTCTTCTTTGTGCTTTCTTTCTTCTATTTTTATCTCGTGCTCCTGCCAGTGACTCCAGTTTAATAAATGAATAAAAGCTCAGATTAATTAAAGCTGATGATTGCAAACACTCCTGCCAGTGACTTTTTTTCAAACGAACAAGCTGTCTTCCAGATGTAGTAGTTACAGGGATGAGGCAAACCATTTAATACTGGCAGGGGTGTTTGCAATGATCTGCTTTTATTTATATAAAACCTTTATCCCAAAAGAAATGTTTGCAGTAACTGCTTATAAGCTATTAGCTGGAGTGTGGATTCACGTTGTTAGTGTATTTAAATCTGCTATTATGTTTAAAGTGATTGTAAAGGTTCTTTTTTTTTTTTTTTTTTTAAATACAAGTTATAATTACCTGTTTTGTACAAGGGTTTTGCACAGAGCGGCCCTGATCATCCTTTTTTGGGGTCCACCAGCGGCGCTTCTGGCTCCTCCTTCTCATAGAGTGCCCCCACGGAGAGCTGCATTCCATGGAGGCACCCATGCGGGCTCACTCACGAGTCCTGCTGCTGCGTCCATTGACACAGACAGCAGGACTCGGCCAATGGCTCCCGCTGCTATCAATCTATCCAATGAGGACCAGAGACAGCGGCTGGAGCTGCTGGGCTTGTTCCCGTCACTGAAATAATCGGGTTCAGGTAAGGAAAACAAATGTATTCATCAGTTATGGCTAATATGTATTCTACTACATATTTTTGGTAAAAAAAATTGCAATAAGTGTATATTGATTGGTTTGCGCAAAAGTTTTAGCGTCTCCAAAATAGGTGATCGCTTTATGGACGTTTTTAATTATATTTTTTTTTTTTGTGTTTTTACCAGTAATGGCGACGATCTGTGATTTTTAGCGGGACTGTGACATTGCGGAAGACAAATCTGACCCTAAGTGACACTTTTTGGGGACCAGTGACCCCAATACAGTGGTCAGTGCTAAATAAATGTACTGATCACTGTATAAATGACACTGGCAGGGAAGGGGTTAACACTAGGGGCGATCAAAGGGTTAACTGTGTTCCCTCAGAGTGTGTGCTAACTGTGTGGGAGATGGGCTCACTGGGACAACACAGAGATCACTGTTCTAGATTACTAGGAACAGACGATTTCAGTGTTGTCACCTGTCAGAACGGGGATCTGCCTTGTTTACATAGGCAGATCCCTGTTCTGCCTCTCTGTGAAGCGATTGCAGGTGGCCGGCAAACATCGAGTCCGCGGGACCCGCACGCGCATTCCCTCTCACGCCGCGTGCGCCCAAACTATCTATTGCATGAAACAACGTACAGGTACGTTGTTTTGCGTAATAGAGCCGCCCTGCTACAGTATATATGCGGTGGGTGGTCTTTAACTGGTTAATTAGGTCAGTTCAGTGTTCTCAGCTGCTGCCAGTTTTTTTTTTTTTGTTTTTTGTTTTTTGTTCTCTACTTTCCAGAGAGCTGTGAGAATTCTCAGGAACATAGGTGTGAAGTTATGCAGATGGCAGTATGAAAATGTATACAATGCTGGACAAGGAGCAGAGTCTGTATATATGCTGTGGGACACTGAGCTGTGGGTCTTTTCCTGGAGGGGATCAGTCCAGCCTGGAGGGTTTGTTGCCCCCCCAGGGCAGGGCTACCTTGTGCTTGCTGTTCATGAGGCCTCAGGTGGGCAACATGAGGGCTTGGATGCTGAAGCTACAGAGGGCTGACTGGGGGGGCTGTCTGCTGAAGATCTAGTCTGGTACCATTTTGCCTCGTTTCCACCGAGCGGATCGGTTCGGGTCAGATCAGTTTGGAAGGCCTAGAATGGTCCAGCCTATTCAGGTGAGCGTTTCCACTGCAAGTCGGACCGACAGGGGCCATACGTAGGTTTAGAAAAAATGCCGTCATGGCGTCACACGTCCACCAATCAGTGTAATGTATCGTAGCTCCGCCCTAACCGAACCGTTCCATTTTCTATGGCCCCCCATCTGAAGCAGGACCCTGCATGGTTCGGTTGCATGGGCCGCTTTCATAATGGAAACACCCAAAATAGTGTACCGTACCGATCCGCTCAGTGGAAACGAGGCATTAGAGAAAGGTGTCGTTTGGAAGTTGGAAGGCAACCAACTGTCTCTGAACATTCTGTGAGTACAGACAGCTGTGAGATCTTAGACTTTTGGGCTGTTGCCAGCACTACTGTGCTAGAGAGTTAGCTCTGTGTTTGCTAAAGGGGACATCGGGTGGTGTCCTGAAGATCTCAGTCTACCTAGTTCTCTGTAAAGGGATTTTCCTCTGATTGCTCTAAAGCAGGCATCACTAAATGGTGGACTGAGTTAGAGGACACGTGTGTGTGTGTGTGTGTGTGTGTGTGTGTGTGTGTGTGTGATGTGAAGGGGGGCAGAGGACACCCTGAGGGGTGATGTGAAGGGGGGCAGAGGACACCCTGAGGGGTGATGTGAAGGGGGGCAGAGGACACCCTGAGGGGTGATGTGAAGGGGGGCAGAGGACACCCTGAGGGGTGATGTGAAGGGCACATGGACTGTGTTTGGTGGGGGGTGATGTGAAAGGGAGCAGAGGACACCCGTGTGTGTGTGTGTGTGTGTGTGTGTGTGTGATGTAAAGAGGGGGCAGAGGACACCCTAGGGGGAGGGGGTGATGTAATGCGGGGAGGCAGAGGATACAGATGTGGGGGCTGTGATGTGAAAGGGGGCAGAGGACATCCGGGGGGGGGGTTGTGAAGAGGGGGCAGAGGACACTGCTGTTGGGGCTGTAAAGAAGAGAAGACAGGGCAGAGGACACCACTGTGTGTGTGTGTGTGTGTGTGTGTGTGTGTGTGTGTGTGTGTGTGGGGGGGGTGATGTGAAGGGGGACTGAGGACACCATTGTGTGTGTGTGTGTGTGTGTGTGTGGGGGGGGGTAATGTGAAGGGGGCAGAGGACACCGTTGTGTGTGTGTGGGGGTGGGGTGATGTGAAGGGGAGCAGGGGACACCGTTTTTTTTGTGTGTGTGTGTGTGGGGGGGTGATGTGAAGGGGAGCAGAAGAAATCGCTTTCTGTGTGTGTGGGGGGTGATGTGAAGGGGGGCAGAGGACACCGCTGTGTCTGTGTGTGTGTGTTGGGGGTCATGTTATGGGGGGCAGAGGACACCGTTGTGTGTGTGTGAGGGGGGGGTGATGTGAAGGGGAGCAGAAGAAATTGCTGTGTGTGTGAGGGGGGTGATGTGAAGGGGAGCAGAGGACATCATTCTGTGTGTGTGGGGAGGGGGTGATGTGAAGGGGGGCAGAGGACACCGCTGTGTGTGTGTGTTGGGGGTCATGTTAAGGGGGGCAGAGGACTCCATTGTGTGTGGGGGGGGGATGATGTGAAGGGGAGCAGAGGACACGTGTGTGTGTGTGTGTGTGTGTGTGTGTGTGTTTGTGTGTGGGGGGGGGGGGGGCAATATGAAGGGGAGCAGAGGACATCATTCTGTGTGTGTGTGGGGGGGGTGATGTAAAGGGGGGCAGAGAACACCGCTGTGTCTGAGTGTGTTGGGGGTCATGTTAAGGGGGGCAGAAGACACCGCTGTGTGTGTGTGTGTGTGTGTGGGGGGTGATGTGAAGGGAGGCAGAGGACACCGGTGTGTGTGTGTGTGTGTGTGTGGCAATATGAAGGGGAGCAGAGGACATCATTCTGTGTGTGTGTGGGGGGGGGTGATGTAAAGGGGGGCAGAGAACACCGCTGTGTCTGAGTGTGTTGGGGGTCATGTTAAGGGGGGCAGAAGACACCGCTGTGTGTGTGTGTGTGTGTGTGTGGGGGGTGATGTGAAGGGAGGCAGAGGACACCGCTGTGTGTGTGTGGGGGGTGATGTGAAGGGAGGCAGAGGACACCGCTGTGTGTGTGTGTGTGTGGGGGGGGGGGGTGGTGATGTGAGGGGGGGGGTGATGTGAAGGGGGGCAGAGGTCATCATCGTGTGTGTGGGGGGGGGGGGGTGATGTGAAGGGGGGCAGAGGACACCGCTGCGGGGAAAGAGGGGGTGACGTGAAGGAGGTTGAGGACACTACTGTAAAGGGGAAACTGAGACATGCAGGGGGGACACAGGATCTGATGAAATAATGGGATTGTGATTTAAGAGCAGGGGACTATGAGTGAAGGACCCGATTCATTACACAAATGTGATTGAGACCTCGGCTGGAGGAAAATTTTACTAATTGGACCTCCGTGAATTTTAATTCATTAGCCCGGCTCTAAAGGAAGAAGCGTGTGTGCTGTTAACTGCTTCTATTACAAGCCAAGTCCACAGTTTGCTATATGCAAGGACTTCTGCTTCAGCTTGACAGAAAGGAGTTCACTGTCCTCAACCTGCATATAGTTTCTGTTTTTGGAATATCTCACTCAATCCCCTCAACCCTATCCAAGTTCTCCAAAAATAAAAACAACACCCCTAGACCGAAGAAGAGTGTGGCTGAGATTGTGTACCTGGCTGTGGGGTAATCCACTGGAGAAGAAGAAAAAAAATTCTGCTTTTAAAGACAGTTTTTCAATTTTTTGTGCCTTTGAATGCCAATTCTTTTTAGCCAAGTGTCTGTCCATATTGTGACATATAGATTCATATTTTATAGCAACACTCAGAGGCCCCAAACTTGTATTCAGAGAAGAATTTGTTGTCATAGCTCATGCACTTATCTGTAAACGTCCATAAACACATGCAATTATACACCAAAATAAGCATTTTTTTACACTTGATTTTTCTGCCAAAGATACAGCGTAGATAAGAGTATTTTAATACACTCATGTGCATTAACCCTGTACTAACTCAACCCCATGGAGTCAGGTTTCCGATAGATGATAGCATGTCTAGATATTCCATAAAGTCATTTTTCCGCTGACTTTGCACTATTTTTTTCAAACATCTTGACTCATGAAATACTGAACGTACTGTAGGTTTTTAAAAGTGGTGTGTTTTTTTTTTTTTTTTTTTTTTTTTTTAAAGTTAGTGCCTAAAATTTTTCTTCACAACCATATCTTCATAACCCGTTGCTTTTAGCAGGATAGAGTCCGGTTTTCCAGCCCACAAATCTCTGACATTCAGGAGGACTTTTTTTTTTCCAGCAGTTTCTGTTTGGGAAATTTTACTGTTTTTTTTTTTTTTTTGTTTGTTTCAGTTACTGCAAAAATGATCCCTCCAAAAAATCTGTAGTTGCAACTGCCCTGCTTGCAAATTTATAAATAAACATTAAAAAGGAACTTCATTTTTTTTTTTTTTTTTTTTTTTAAATCAATAAAAAAAAATTCAGCAGCTTGAAAAAAACAGGTACTTACCAGTCCCTGAAGTCTAGCGCTGTCTTCCCACAACCAGTACCTGAAAATCAGATTTCCCGAGAATGGGGGGGGATTAGGGGGCAATGTGGTAGCCGTGCACTGCTGTAAATGCCAGGTGTGGAAACATTTTACTAACAGCGGCAGCGGGCTTAAAACAGCATACTTCTGCACTCTGTATGCAGGGTATCTGCATGCAGGGGCCTGGGGTAGGGAACATATATTGTGCAGGGATCAAGTGTGTTATGTGTGGGGGTCAGGAGTGACTAATTCAGAGTGCAGGGGTCAAGTGTATGTAACGTACATGCAACATACATAGTTGCCAACATTGCAAAAAAAATATGTGGGACACTTCTTTGGCTGTAGGCGGAGCCGTACAATAATTAGGGGGCGGAGCATTCATTTGTAAGCGCGGCTTAGCAAAAAATTACAAGTGCGACGCGTGTCGCTGCGCAAAAATGGGCGTGGCTTACGTGAAAAGTGGGCATGGCTTAAATGGGCGTGGTTTGAGTCTGAGATGAATGAGGGTTGGAGAGGGAAAGGGGGAGAGGGGAATGACGGGACAGCAGCCCCAGATCCTACACAATAGAAATATGTGTATTCTAGAAAGTTTAACAATCAGCAGATAAAGATACTCCAAACACCTGGTGTGAACGCTTCAATCATCCCGGCACCATGGTTGTTATGGTGTCAGGATGATTGAAGCGCATTATTTCTATTATTACATTGTAATATAAAATTAAATCATTCAACTCACCATAATGCCGAATCATTGGGATCCCTGAGCGTGTCACTAGCCACGTCGCCTGCCACCAGCAGAGTCTGTCCTTGCATCAGGTGCCCCCGGCAGAGTCTGTGCAGATCCCCTCCATCAGTGCAGACCCCCCTCTAGTAGTGCAGACCCCCCCCCCCTCAATGCAGCCCTCCCGCTCAGTGCAGGAGTGGCCGGTGTTCTGCCGAGAAAGTTCCCCTCGGCAAGTAAGGACCCCCTGTACTGCGCAGGCGCAGCGCTTGCACAGTGCAGGGCTGGGGAACTTTTTGGCAAGACACGGCGACGGCGGCGACGTGTCTTCTGCTTCAGTTGAGAGGGGAGGGGCCGTGCAGCTAAAGAAGCCGATTCATTGGCTACACGGATCGAGCCCCCTTCCTCTCTCCACTTACTCAACACTAGGGGGTAGATCGAGCGGCGGCGCCGGCCGCCATTTTGCTGGAGCCAGCTGTTCCAAAAATAAAAAAAACAACATTCCCGATATTTTCCTTATGGAAAATCCCGATTCGGGACAGCCTCCAATCGGGACGAGGGTCCCAAAATCGGGATTGTCCCGGGAAAATCGGGACTGTTGGCAACTATGAACTTGTCAAGAATATCCAATGTGGCTGATCTTTAGTTAATCATTGGACTGTGTCTATTGTGGTCTGCTGCATAGTTGCTACATTGTAAAAAAAAATTTAGGGACACTTTTTTGGCTGTAGGCGGAGTCTTGTTATAATTAGGGGGGCGGCATGCATTTGTAGGCATGGCACAGGGGGAAAGTAAAAATGTGGCTTGGTGTACGTGAAATAGTAGGCGTGTCTTAAATGGGCGTGGCTCAAATGGGGTGGTTAGAGTCTGAGATGAATGAGGGATGGAGAGGGAAAGGGGGGAGAGGGATGGAGGGACAGCAGCCCCAGATCCTACAAAACAATGGAAATATGTGTATTCTAGAAAGTTTAACAATCAGCAGATAAAGATACTCCAAACACCTGGTGTTAGCACTTCAATCATCCCGGCATCATGGTTGTTATGGTGTCAGGATGATTGAAGTGCATTATTTCTATTATTACATTGTAATATAAAATGAAACCATTTTATATTACATTTTTATACCCCAGCAGAGTCCGTCCTTGCATCAGGCGCCCCCAGCAGAGTCCGTCCTTGCATCAGGTGCCCCAGCGGAGCCCCCCTTACATCAGGTGTCCCCAGCGGAGCCCCCCCTTACATCAGGTGTCCCCAGCGGAGCCCCCCCTTACATCAGGTGTCCCCAGCGGAGCCCCCCCTTACATCAGATGTCCCCAACGGTGCCCCCCCTTACATCAGGTGTCTCCAGCGGTGCCCCCCCTTACATCAGGTGTCTCCAGCGGTGCCCCCCCTTACATCAGATGTCCCCAGCTGAGCCCCCCTTACATCAGGTGTCCCCAGCGGAGCCCCCCCCCTTACATCAGATGTCCCTAGCGGAGCCCCCCCTTACATCAGATGTCTCCAGCGGAGCCCCCCCTTACATCTGGTGTCCCCAGGGCTCCTCCTTACATCAGGGGTCCCCAGGGCTCCGGGTTACCTGGAGTAGTATAACACAAGACAGGGGAAAGTCACAAGAGAGGTGCCGCCATAACCCCTTGCATCGCTCTCCGTGCTCCTCTCCAGCTATAACACTTGAACAGGGACAGTGTCACCCAGCCAAGTCGTGGAACACAAGCCGCTTCCTCCTACACAGCGCTGCTACACAGGAAGGCTTACAGCAGACCATATCAGCTTCTGGGTTACATGCTGGGGGGAGTGTGGTGTATCAGGATGGGAGGAGCTGCGGGCAATAGGCGCTGTTTAACTGGGTGAGATGAAGGCACACAGTGGGCTTTGTGTTGCAACCACCCGGCCGGCTCCGCCTCTTGTTCTTGGTGTTCGGGAAAATGGCGGCCAGCGGAGACATTGTCGCCACGGACCTCTAGCAAAGGTGGCGGGGAGCCGCAAAAAATCGGGAGAAATAATTTCCCGGGACATTTACCGGGAAAGGCTAAATTCGTGAAAATGGTCCAAGTCCCATGAATGTCCCGGGAAATTTGGGACAGCTGGTAAGTATGCTGATGTTATTCATAAGTGAAGGTTATCAATGAAAAAGCAAGTTGGGCAATGAAAGACAAAAACAGAGGAAGCACACAATTCCGCTGCTTTCTCTCTTCATTCTCCCCTCTCCAATTCAGCCCAGGCTACATTAGTGCACATATTAGTAATGTTATGTACATTTACTAATAACTTAATATCTAAGCTGGGGTTCCCCTATAGTTCAGGGTCTCTATGGAACAATAAGCAAAGGATAACAGTTCATTAACAAAATTCAAGTAATTACTTTCTCTCCTGCAAGGCAAAAATCTATTAACCTCTCATAATTAAATGTAACATTATCTACCACAGATTAGGAATGTATGTGTTCTACAAAAGGTTTCAAACACATTTCATAAAAATATATATATTTCTGTACAATCCACAGGAGAAAAATGACATTGCCATCCACAGTATAACTCACTGAAGAGTTGAATTTGAACTAGTCTGTGCTCAGCCACCTAAGAGACTTTCTAAAGGAGTCGTCATCTTTCATGATTTTGCAGCTACCAAAGCCGTGCCAAGCTGGCAGCAGTCATAAAATACTAAATCACTGCAAACCAGGATACGTTAACAGAGAACAGATCCAGGAAATGCACTTTGAATAAAGGCAACTAAATATCACAATAGATTTTAGAGGCAATTACATTGAATTACCGGTACTTTGATTCTGAGGCTCTGTTGGTATGACTATAAAAGTATCATAGCTTCATATACCATGCATGCCTTCTAAAAGTACACTTTAATATGAAGGACGGAAAGCCTGATGGTGTTTCTCCACCATTACTATAGTAAGGTGACCAGATTTTTAAAATTAAATCCGGGGACATATTTTTTTTTTTACTTGTAATGGCAGCAATCGACGACTCTTTGCCCGTCTCCGCCGCCACTGCCCGCCTCACAGCCTGTCAAGTCTAAAGCCCCATACACACTATCAGATTTTCTGCTGATTTTTTTCCTTCAGATTTACCAAAACCATATAATATGAGGTCAAACCTTAGGAGTTTCAATTTGTATGCAATCAGGCAGGCCCTTGCAGTACATGGTTTTGGTAAATCTAAAGACAAAAATCAACAGAAAATCTGATAGTGTGTATGGGGCTTTACTCTTCGGGCCCCGGCTACTACTGGGTGGGGAGCAGAGGAAGATCACCCCACCAGGGAAGGCAAGGAGATAAGCAGGCAGGCGGCTGGCCGGGACTTGAGCCAAGGCAGAAGAACATGCGAGTGGAGCTGAATGGGCATGCGCCCGAAACTGAAGAAATAGTCCCTCCACTCCGACCAGCACATGATCATCAAAAAAGGGCACAGATAATGGAAAAAAAAAAAAACCCCCATAAGCTAGTAGGAGGGGGGTGCAATTCAGATTTTTTCTTTTTATTCTGCACGGGCTCAGCCCCAGCCCCTGTTCAAATCCAATCAGGGGACAAAACTGGGGACAGAGTTGGTCTGGGGACAGTGTCCTCAATCCGGGGACTGTCCCCAGAAACCGGGGATGTCTGGTCACCCTATACTATAGGCATGCAAATACTCAAGCACGTTATACTGATAAACCTGTTGAGCCTGGAAGTTCAACTATCCAATACACTAGCTAGCCATACACATTTAAATTTCTCTTATCTCTTGGCTGTTAGTATATAAATGGGAAAAAAACTTGCATCTACAATGCGACTGCATTAAGATTTACAGCCTCAGAATCAGCACAAGCCTGACTCTACTCCCGTTGGACTAATTTTCATACATGTAGCAGGGACTTTACAGGCAGAAAGGGTCATAGAGACAGATCAGCCATTGGGCATTAAAGCGGAGGTCCATCCTAAAAAAAAAAAAAAAAAAAAAAAATTACATAAAAATGCTCCTAAAAATCAGAAAAAAAAAAATTGAAAAAAAAGTTTTTTACTTACCAGAAATGGCTGTTGCTAGGCAGATCGTCCTAATCTGCCACTTCCTACTCCGCGGTGATCTTCATTCTTCTCCTCCTTGTGTTGTCTTCTGGGGAATGGGGCGCGCTGTGTTCTCGGAACTGTGTGTGTCCCAGAACACAGCCGGCCATTCACAAAGCGACTCGCACATGCGCAGTAGGAAACAGGCTCCACTGCCTGTTTCCCCTAGTTTGAATGGCGGCGCCGGGACCCGATCCGATGGACGGATTGGCTTCGGGCGGCCGACATTGCAGGCACCCTGGACAGGTAAGTGTGCTTATTAAAAGTCAGCAGCTACAGTGTTTGTAGCTGCTGACTTTAAAAAAAAAGATTTTCAGCTGGACCTCCGCTTTAAGTACTTCATGGGTCTATGAGAACCTTTCCTTCTTAAATAAAGACATTCATAGCTAAACATGGGACTTGGACAGATCAATTAGTTGTCTAGTGCTTTTTCTGCTCCCAAAGGACTAGAATGTTACATTATTTTCACGAGAAATGTCATGTCAAGTTCTTCTTCTATCACATTGCTCAAAAGCTATTTAACCCAAAATAAATTGTTTCACGTGATCTATTACAAATGCCTCCTTTACAACTTTAGATATTATATGCCATATAAATGAGAATTCCACAAATAAATGAAATCTTATGTTAGACTAGGATCCCCATGAGAATATTACTTAGAGGACTACCGTAATCAGTGAAATACCAAGGTTATCACAGACATACACACTTACCTATACTTTTAAGCTGGCAATACACTAGAGGAATTTCATTAGAAAACTTTTGATTCTGAAAACATTTGTTCAAATGGATAACGGGGTTAAGACCCTGCAGTGATGAGAAAATTTGAAGGAGCAGGATGGAAATCTTTTCTCGTATGAACCAATTTTTAACAGTGAATGTGAAGATGACATTCATTCTAAAATTGCATGTTATAAGCAAATAACATTTTAAAGTATCTTTGAACAACATTTGTCAAGTGATTGTATGTACTGATGAGAATTTTCATACAAATGTTCATATGCAAATCTACTAGTGTAGGGCCAGCTTTAGATTACTGATCCCTTAGACACTCCACCTTCAGTTAGGTGGCATTTGGACGGTTTCTTAAGGTTAACACTATAGCATCACTATTGGCTTGTATCAAGCCAGCTCCTTCCAGGTGGAATGATCGTCACTAAGTCTCACCCTTTCACATTTTGTATAAAGTGGCGGCCATTTTGTCGGCCTCCAACCAATGTAATGTAGAGCTATTTGTACAGGATCTTATACTATTATCCTCCCACTTTACAAAGGTTTATTCAAAAGGACCAGGATACTGATAATTTGCCTACTAAACTACTCCTGAGTGTTACGTGGGTGTTCAAGCGCAATATTGTTGTTTTTATTCAATATTACTTGGCTCCCAGGTAGCCATTTAATGGGTTATCAACATCTAGATGTACTTTCGGCAGCTGTGGGAAATAGCTGCTGCCATTTTGTTGGATACTTATGTTGTACTAAAGCCCATGGGACCATACTGTTTAATAAGCATAATGTAAGCTAGATATACATTTTATATAAGTGAATTACATGTAACTGTATTGATGAAAACAATGATATCTCAACCCAAATGATCTATCTGGTAATATTAAATGCACCATAGAAATAGTGATGAAGGCCCCCATTTTGTTGGATACTGTCAGGAAAGGTTCCCTCCTCTGGTAATATCTATCATTTGGCTTTCAGTACTGAGGTCCACCAGCAGGTGTCTCCTGGCAGTTTGGAACTGTCAGGAGAGCCTTTCCCTGCTGGTATTATGTGATCTTTGGGCCGCAGTACTGGCGTCCACCAGCAGGTGGTTCCTGGCAGTGTGGGGCCGACATTACCTCTTGCAATCAGGCATCTGATTTGAGATGTGTATAAATACCCGGCAAGTGCACACACACCTTGCCCTGGTATTATCCTTGTGCCCTGACTTGCAGCCTGTTTATCCATAATCCTGATCCTGAACCTGAACCCTGATTCCTGTATCCTGAACCTGTTTGTATCTGTTCCTGTATCCCTGGATCCTTGCCCTGCAGCCTGATTCCTTCCATCTTGTTCCCTGTCTGTTTACTCATGGCCCCCCATCTGCTGATCTCCTGTTTATGACCCTGGCCTGGCTTGACTACGATTCCGGTACACCCTTTATGCTGGTTGGTTTACTATCACTGTTTGGTTGTTCAGTTTGTTCACTCTGTTTGTATTGTATTGTGTTCACATTTATATACATTTACTTTAATAAACTTACTTACTTTCACCTATTTACTGTATGTCTGGTTCACTCTGTCGCAGTCACACAGTTCTGGTCACATTTGGTTTATGACAGATACCATCTGACAAAGGTAATCTGAAGATGTAACACTATTATTATACTGATGTACTAACCAGATTAAAATATCCCACAACACTATAAAAGTGGGAAATAATATTAACTATGTAAGACCAGTGTACAAACCAAAACAAGTATTTTAGAAAATGTGTGTGTGTGTGTGTGTGTGTGTGTGTGTGTGTGTGTGTGTGTGTGTATATATGTATAAATGTATATATAAAATACCAACATGCTAATAGATAAAAAATAAAGCTGTAGCATATGCCTTTCACAATATATATTGTAAACCCACCATAAAACAATTAGTTAAAACATTTAAAATATATTCTAACCAATGTATAGAAAAACCTGCATAATCTATATTAAAGTAAAATTGCAAAAAAAAAATAGAATATTTTGGCACCAGTGAGCAAATTAGTTAAAATGTATTTGTAGGTATATCTCTGGTGACTAAAACAATGATTAAAAGAACAATACCAATATTTATTGGTGGATGCCAAATTCTGTATTATGACCCCAAAGTATTAATGTTTTTAGTTCATAGATCAATTTGGACTCTTTTTTGACTCAATACCCTTACTTTATTAGATCCCCTGCAGTGTTTTTTTGTTATTTTTACACTCCCCAGAATAAAGTGCCTTTAACATCTTTTTGTGTATTTCCTGCTAATGTCTTGATAATGGATGCTTCAGATAACCAATTGCTATGCTATATATCCTATTAGCCATCATTCTTTTCATTCGTCCTATTTACTGAATCCCTCATGGACATTTAATGCCATATATTAGCCCCTCAGTGTTGCATATTATACAGTCCTTTATTTTTTACTGTCTTCCTGTGGTATTTGAACGTGTTTCTTCTTCTTCTTATTTACCCCAAGTCAGCTGCAAACGTAACAACGCCTGCAGGGGAAAGAACCTGACTGCTTAAAAGATTGCAAAACAGTCTTTGGTGGATCTGCTACATTTTTCACTATTCTGTCCTAATTATAGGTGTTCTTTTGTGAACAAATGTAGGCTTAGAAAGGGAGTATGGTGCCCAGATGTCTGTCAGCTAGCGAAATTGACCAATATTTCTTTCTATTATTAATTTCTTTTTATTGTTTATCCTGTTCACGCCGATCGTACGCAAATTTGTGTTCATAGCTTGAAGGGTTTTTACTAAAGCAGCAGGAGGGGACGTGTCCCCGACCCCCCCCACCCCCCCCCCCTCCCTCGCCACCTTTCACCTCTGTTCCCGGGCCTCCCGTCCCACCGGTAGACCCAAGACACCAGCCGGTGCTTCCAGCTGCTAGGTGGAGACCCGTACAAAGCCGGATTCGGTTCCGATCGGGTCTGCGATGTTTACTTGGCTGCCAATGGCGGCGATTTAAAAAAAATGACAGTATTCAGAATCGCTGTTTTTTTTTGCAATCTGAATACTTTTGAGTGCAAAGGAGGGATTTGGACCACTTTTAGACCACCGATCTCTCCATAAAGAGTACCTGTCACCATCTATTATTATCACAAGGGATGTTTACATTCCTTGTGACAGCACTAAAAGTGATCAGATTTTTTTTTTTAAAGGGACAATGTAGAAAAAAATAAATAAATAAGGAAAAAAAAAAAGTTTCAAAGCGACGTAAGTCGTGTCTGCAAATGTAAACGGTGTTCAAATCACACATGTGAGGTATCACCGCGATCCCCAGAGTGAGAGCAATAATTGTAAATTTTTTTAAAGCGTCGCCTATGGAGATTTTTAGGTACCGTAGTTTGTCGCTAGGGTTGTCCCGATACCACTTTTTTAGGACCGAGTACAAGTACCGATACTTTTTTTCAAGTACTCGCCGATACCGATTACCGATACTTTTTTTTTAATGTCACGTGACAGTGTTTTTTTTTTTTTTTCATTTATTTTTTTTTTTTTAACAGTGCTTGCTTTTTTGGGGGGGGGGGGGGGGGGGGGGTTGGGTGAACGTTGTATGTGTGTGTTATTTTTTTTTTTTTTACAATTTTTATTTTTTACAATAATATTTCTTTTATTCTTTATTATTTATTTTTTTTTTTTAATCAGCCCTTTTGGAGGGCTTTGGTGAGATATCAGGGGTCTTAACAGAGCTCTGATATCTCCCCCTTGAGACAGAGAAAGAGACAGAGGATAGAGATTCCCCAGTCCCTTTCTCTGCAGCGTCAGCTGCACTGAGAATGAATGGAGAGAAGACCGCAGCTTCTCTCCATTCATAAACTGACACATCGTAATCACAGGAGATTACAATGTTTCAGTTATGTGAATGGACAGAGTCAGCTGACTCTATCCATACACAAAGGAAGGAGGAGGGGGAGGACGGAGGAACTGAGGGGGAGAACGGAGGGGACAGATAAGGAGAGCAGAACGGAGGGGACAGATAAGAGCAGAACGGAGGGGACAGATAAGAGCAGAACGGAGGGGACAGATAAGAGCAGAACGGAGGGGACAGCTGAGAGGGACAGATAAGGAGAGAGGAACGGAGGGGGACAGCGGAGAGGAACGGAGGGGGCATGGAGGAGGATGCAGTGACAATCAGCTGTGAGCGATCACTGCTGTATGTCACTAAGCAGCTGAAAGCCGGCGAGGGAGAATCTTGTAACTCCCCCATGCGCCGATCACAGCTGACAGTCAAGGTATCGGGGGAGGCATCGGGAGCATTTGCCCGAGTACAAGTACTTGGGCAAATGCTCGGTATCGGTGCCGATACCGATACTAGTATCGGTATCGGGACAACCCTATTTGTCGCCATTCCACAAGTGTGCACAATTTCAAAGCATGATATGTTACATATCCATTTACTCTGCATTAAATCATCTTTCACATTATACAAAAAAATTGGGCTGACTTTACTGTTTTTAGTTTGTTTTTTTTTAATTAATGAAATTGTCTTTTTTCCCAAAAAAATACGTTTGAAAGACCGCTGCGCAAATACAGTGTGGCATAAAATATTGCAACGATCACCATTTTATTCCCTAGGTTCTCTGCTAAAAAAAATATATATAATGTTGTACTAAGCCCATTACTAAGTAATTTTCTAGCAAAAAATATGGATTTTAACTTGTAAGCAACAAATGTCAGCAATAGGCTTAGGCGTCCAAGGGTTAATATAATCAGGTACCAGGGCTAGTGTGTGTGTGCCTTTTTATTCTTTTATCTTGTAATAACCCATTTCTCTTTGTTTATAGCATTTTGCTACAAAGCTTTTTTGTTATGGGCTTGCTCTGAATAATCGCTCTTGTGGGTACAATTCCTCCTCAACCTTAATAATTAACCCTAAGCCTAGGTTCACATTGGAGAGATTTGTCATGCGTTTTCAAAGATCAAATTGCATGACAAGTCACAGCCTATTGGAGGCAACGACACTGTTGCAATCGGTGCGACACCGATTTTGCAGCGCCGCACCGATTTGCAAAAGTAGTTCCTGCACTACTTTTTGCCGATTTCAGGTGCGACTTCAATAGACATCTGTGCATGAAGCCACACAGATGTCTATCAAGTAGCACCTGAAATCACGCTGTCCTTGCTACTTTGAAATCGCGCTACTTCAATTGCAGTGGCCGCAATTTTCAAAGTAGCATCAATGTGAACCAGGGCTAAGGATGTGTTTCAATTATAGCTTATAATGGCAACAATCTTTTAAAACCCATTATGCCAAAAATTAATTATGTTCTAGACAATAGTCTAGACATTTTCTCAAGTATTTCTTTTAGGGTTTACACAAAAGATGTTTGCCGTTATCAACCAGGATTAGATAACATCCCTAAGGGTTAATTATTAAGGTTGAGGAGAAATTGTACCCAAGAGAGTGATTATTCAGAACAAGCCCATAAGATGGGAAATAGATGTGTAGCGAAAAGCTATAATAAACAACAAATAGAAAAAACAATCATGGAAATAAAACGGATAGAAACGGGTTATTACAAGATAAAATAATGAAGGCACTGCAGATCACACACCAACTCTGGTTATTGCTCCATTCTAAACCTGAATTTGTATATAAAAGAGCACCTATAATTAGGAACGGAATAGTAAAAAATGTAGTAGATCCACCAAAGACTGTTTTGTGGTCTTTCTTTAACCAGTCAGGTTTCTTCCCCTGCAGGCTTTGTTATGCTTGCAGCAGTCTTTGGGGGGGGGGGGGGGGATAATAAAAGAAGAAGCACATTCAAATCTCTAATACCACAGGAAAACACTATGAAATAAAGGACTGTATAACATGCAACACCGAGAGGGTAATATATTGCATCAAATGTCCTTGTGGGATTCAGTATATAGGACGACCAAAAAGAATGATGGCTAAGAGGATTAAGGAACATTTTTATAACATAGCAATTGGTTATCCGAAGCATCCATTATCAAAACTTTACCAGGAAATACACGATAAATGTTAAAGGCACTTTATTCTGGGGGGTGGAAAAATACAAAAAACACTTGAGGAGATCCAGTAAAGTAAGCATATTGAGCCAAAAAGAGTCTAAAAAAGATTCATGAACTAAAAACATGAATACAGTGGGGCCATAATACAGAATTTGACATCAACTGCTTTATTCTAAAGATTGGGACTGTTGTTTTAATCATTATTTTATCCACAAGAGATATACCTACAAATACATTTTAACAAATTTGTTCACTAGTACCAAAATAGATATTCTATTTTTATTTGCAATTTTATTTTAATATAGCTTATGCAGACAAGGTCTTTATATACATTGGTTAGAATATATTTAAATTGTTTTAACTAATTGTTTTATGGCGGGTATACAATATATTGTAAAAGGCATCAGCAGCATCTTTAGTTTATATCTATATATAGATATATTCAATATTAAGTATTATTTCCCACTTTAGTAGTCTTGTGGGATATTTTAATCTGGTTATTACTAGACATGTGCACTGACAAAAAATGTGTTAGTTTTTTCGTTTTATTCGGTTTTTTTTTTTTGCTTTTTTCGGAAATTCAGAAATTCAGAAATCCAAAAATTTGGATTTTCGAATTTCCAAATTTTCGGATTTCCGAATGTTCAAAATTTCGAATTTCTGAATTTTCGACCTTTTTCTTTTTCCTTTTTTTTATTATTAAATTTTTATTAATTTTCAACATATCCATTAAAACAGACTTCATATCACAAATATTCATATATTTATCAAAAATAGATACATCCTTATCCTTAACAACTATCTCCCCCTTTCGAAAAAAATAAATAAATAAATTCCAATTGTACCCCCCCCCCCCCCTTCCGTCTCTCTCCTCTTCTTCTTCCAAATGCAGTGTGTCTATTGTGCTTTACACCCCCCCTTCCACCAAAGAGCCAATTTATCGTTCTACCCTTCAAACATTCCCTCATAAAAAAATAAATAAATAAATAAAAAAATTAGGAGGCTTCTTTGAGCCATCTCAATCCCACTCTTAAACATCAATCAAAATATTTGAAAATAATGTAGGAGGCTTCTATGAGCCATACTTCCCTCTTATTAGCCTAGAGTGAATGTATACCCCATCTTCCCTTTTTATATCTACTCAAACTACCCCCCCCCCCTGTGTCCCCCTTCCCTCCTATGTATTCTATCCCCTCCCTTTACCCCCCACCCCTTGTCCCCTCCCAATATCCATTTCCATTCTACGGAAAGTCATGTGTACCACTCTAAACATCTGAAAGATAAATGAGAGAGACAGATAAAGGAAAGATAAAAAAATTTAATTAATAAAAAAAACAAAATTAACCCCCCCCGGGGTCACCTGCATCCAAACCCGGAGACCGTACGGCTCTGTACATCGTTACTCTATCCAATCTCTATAGAGCAGAGCACCTATTCTGCCCTTATTTCACTGAATGTATCCTTCCTATCTTTCACTGCATGCACCCACCTTTCAGCCTCCATTATTACGTTAACCTCTCTCTTCCAGTCCAACAAGGTTGGACATCTAGTTTGTTTCCATAACCTGGGTATTAATAGTTTGGCAGCATTTAATAAGTGTGGGATAATACTTTTCTTATAGGATCTAATAGACATTGGGGTTCCATGCAACAGAAAATTCAAGGGCGTTATGGAGCAATCGCTTCCCAAAACGCCCTAATCCTGGAACATGACCACCATAGATGGAGAAAGGTGCCTTTTTGCCCACACCTTCTCCAACATCTGGCGTCCACTGTCCAATACATCTGTGCCAGCCTAACTGGGGTCTGATACCACCCGGTCAAAAATGTATACGACATCTCTTGGACCTGGGAACTCATAGACAGAGTGCGTCAATTCAATAAGCTTCTTAATTTGTGCCGTAGTAAAACTTTGTCTTAATTCTCCTTCCCATTCTCTGATTAAAAAATGGAACCGTTTTGTTTTTTGTTGTGAGAACCAATCTATACATCTGTGACAGCAAATGTCTGGCACTAGATGTATTTACACACATAGATTCAAATATAGTAAGAGAATTTGACAGTCATCAAGGGTTTCAGCTTATTGAAAAATTGCAAATTAACCACATGTTGTGTCGCTGTCCCTCCACCAGGCTCCCAGAGATCCCACCTCCTCTCCCAGAGGGAACCATGGGTACCCCTCCAATGGGGTCAGTGGGGATATCTGCGGGGCATAGTCTCCCAATTTGTTTAATTTGTCCCATATCAATAGAGTGCTCTGAGTTAATGGTGACATCCATTTTGAAAGGCCCCTGTCTACGCTCGAGATCCACGGGAACGGGATTCCCGTCAACTTTCTGCCTGCCATTATCTACTCGAGATAAACCCACATTTTTATTTAAGGGGTCGTGACACCAGTTCAGGATCCGCACCAAAGACATTGCCCTATAGTATAATGCCGCGTACACACGATCGGAATTTTCGTTGGAAAAACCTTAGATGGTTTTTCCGACGGAATTCCGCTCAAGCTTGGCTTGCATACACACGGTCACACAAGTTCTCTGAACTTTCGACCATCAAGAACGCGGTGACGTACAACAAGCCGAGAAAATGAAGTTCAATGCTTCCGAGCATGCGTAGGAATTTTGCGCATCGGAATTGCTACAGACGATCTGAATTTCCCATAGGAACTTTTTCCATTGGAAAAATAGAGAACCTGCTCTCAATATTTTGCTGGCGGAAATTCCGCCAGCAAAAGTCCGATGGAGCATACACACAGTCGGAATTTCCGACCAATAGCTTTTGCTGGCGGAATTTCCGATCGTGTGTACGGGGCATAAGGCTACATCTGGTAGTCCCATTCCTCCTTCCAGTTTGCCTCTGCATAAAATATCATGCGCCAATCTGGGACGCTTATCATTCCATACGAATGATATAAAGGCCTTCTGTTGAGTTTTAAAAAAAACTCTGTGGAAGTGTAATTGTGTGTAGAATGTAAATAATTTTAGATAATATACTCATCTTTATGGCGCTGACCCTTCCAAATCATGTTAGAAACCATCCCTTCCATTTCTGCAGGTCCCCTATTACCCCCATCATTAGAGAGCCATATTTCAAATCGTAAAAAAGTTTGGGATCTGCTGTGAGATGTATTCCCAAATAAACCAGTAAATTTTTATTCCAAACAAAGGGATAAGAGTTTTGCAAAGTCGTTTTCATCACTTGGGGGGGGGGGGGGGGGACATGACTGGGTAAAAGTACAGACTTCTCAAAATTTATTTAGAACTTAGACAAAACTCCAAACTTAGAAACCTCTGCTATCAAAGCCGCCAGCAATTTCTGTGGTGAAGAAAGGTAGAATAAGTCTTCGGCATATGCCGAGACTTTATGTTCATTGTTCAACCAGTGCAAATCAATGTCCACAGAATCTCAGTACTTTTTCTTACTTTACAAAGAAATGGTTCCAGTATCATGGCAAACAGCAACGGGGATAATGGACACCCTTGTTTCCTACTGTTACATATTTGAAAATAATCCGACAGTGTGCCGTTCACCTTCACTCTTGCTCTCAGGGTCACATATAATGCTGGAACCCAACCCATCATGCGTTCACCTAGACCCATCCCCCTTAACACTTCAGTCATAAATCTCCAGTTCACCCTGTCAAACGCCTTTTTGGCATCCATTGACAGTGTCACTCTCGGGGCCTTATCAGGGCCGTGTTGCATCCAATGGAGGATGTGTAAAGCCCGGATGGTATTATCTCTGGCCTCACAACCCTTTTTATAAAGCCCCTCTGATCAGGGTGAACTAGCTTCACTATATGGTCCTGTAACCGAAGGGCCAAAGCTTGGTGTCCAAATTTAGCAGGGAGATGGGTCTGTAGTTAGCGCAATGTTGAGGGTCTTTCCCTGATTTAGGGAGTAGCGTAATGTATGCCAACAAGGCTTCTGGGGGTAGTGGATTGGACTCATTAATCAAATTAAAATAGCTAAATAACGGGCCCCCCAATCTGGTAATAAATTTCTTATAATATGAGTTTGTAAAACCATCCGGTCCTGGACTTTTTTTTTTTTTACAAGAGAAAAGATTTTTATTCAGTTTTTACAGTACAAGCAATGTATATACACAGTTGTTTACAGAGATGTTATTGCATGAATTGTCACAAAACAAATAGGCTGCACATTGAAACAGAAGAAAGATGTACAGAGCTGTTAAAGTACATCACATTAGGATATGAGTTTGGAAGTAGTAGATTCCAACAGTACTATTTTTAAGGAGGTCCTGGGGGGAAAAAGGGGGGGGGGAAGGGGGGGGCAGGGGGTGAAGGAAGGACCTCATCAACTTTGCTAAGATCACAAAGCTCAAACAATGGTTAGACAGACATTCAGGACATCATAGCAGTATTACACTGTTACGGGGCAGGTCCAACAGCAATCTCTTATTGGTCATCCGCCACCTCCGTGCCCCAGCCATCTATCCATCCTGACCATATTTTGTCAAATTTGCTAGGGCAATTTCGGTTGGCATAGGTAAGCTTATACAATGGCAGCACCGAGTTCAGTGTTAGGCGCCATGAGGACACCCTGGGAGGCGTATTGTCTTTCCAATGGAGGAACATCTCTCTACGGGTATAGAAAGTAGCATAATTCAGGAATAGCCTAGTATATTTACCCCTTACCCTAGAGTCAAAAATATTAAGAAGAATCATTTTGGGGTCTGTTCCAAGTTCCAGGGGAGTAACCCGGCTAAAGATGACGGGTATCTCTGATCAATAGTCTCTGAGGCGAGGACAGGATCATGTCATATGGAAGAAGGAGGCAGATCTCTGACCACATCTAGGGCAGGCCACTGGGGTGCTAGGGTTCATAATTGTCAATCGCTTAGGAGTGTAGTAGGCCCTGTGGAGGAACTTAACCTGCATAAATCGGTCTTTGGCCAAGATCATATTAGTGACAAAAGAAGATACACATGTCTCCCAATCCTCCTTTGATAGATCTGGGATGTCTAATTTCCACTTAGCTAGGGTTTTTTCAAGTTTCTTCAGAGGGGCTATGGACAAGTGGAAGCACAGGGAGGAAAGGGGTTTATCTATGATCTTGGCAGTAAGTAGTCCCTCCACAGGGTTTGATCCCAGTATTTGTGCTGGGAACTGTTTCCCATACGCATGTCGAAGCTGGTAGTATCGAAACAACATCCATCTCGGTAAAGTGTACGCACTTTTTAGATCAGAGAAGGATCTCCGTTTACCCCCGGTAACTATATGCTTCAATTTGACTATACCCTTCCTTGCTCAGACCTGGGGGTCTGCAACGGTATTCAAATGTGGTAGATTGGGATTGCCCCAGAGAAGAATGTGGGGAGAGAACGTCTCAGGAGAGCTAAAACGGGTTCTGGCTTTGTTCCATACATTGATGGTTGTGCGCATCAGCTCCGTGATGCCAGGGTGAGCTCTCGCCCCCCTGAATTCCACATTGATGAGAGCAATGAGCCCATTATGGCTGCTTACAAGGTCACTGCTGGGTTGTCTTGTAATTGGGAAAACCACCATCTGACCGTCACCAGGACGGCCGCCCAGAAGTAGATCTGAAAATCTGGTAGGGACAGGCCCCCCTGGGTGACGGGCAGCTGAAGGGTGGTAAGGTCCTGGACTTTTACCTAGAGTCGATATTGCTTCATTTATTTCACTAATGGAGATTGGTCTATCTATTTCCTCGATCACCACGGATGGCAGTGAAGGCAACACCGAGTCTTCTGTATAATCTCGGATCTCTAATATATGTTGTTCATCAGTGGTACTCGACGAAACAGGTTGAATATTATATAAAGCCTCATAAAATTTGTCAAATTCTGCCGCAATGGTGTTTCCACTATCTTTTTGTTTTGAACTGTTAAATTATGAACATGTCTGGAGTCCTGCTGTTTTTAAGCTGTCTGGCTGATAGCTGGCCACATTTATTGCCTTGCTCATAGAACCGATGCTCGTAGTATCTATACTTATTTTTAGTTTTCCTGTCCAGGCATTGTGCTAGATTACGTCGCAGGTCCGCCAATTGTTGGACATCTGCTGGGTCCAGATGTCTTTTATGTTTATTCTCTAGCTCATTAATCTCTTCCAACAGATCTATTATATTTTTTTTGTTTCTCTTTTTTTAATCTGCGACCCATATGCTATTTAATTCGCCCCTAATCACTGATTTATGGGCTTCCCAGACAGCCTGCTTAGACACTTCTCCAGGTATGTTTATTTTAAAGTATGTTTTTATCTTAAGGGACAATGGCTCCACCACACTATTATCGTAGTAATTCGCGTAACCGCCAGGTTCATTCTAGGTGGCCTGCAGAAACTGGAAGGAGGGTCACAGTGATAGAGGCATGGTCTGAGATTATTGATTCTATAGTAAATGAACGGGTCCTTTCCAGATAGAACTGATCCACAAAAAAAAAGGTCTAAACGAGAGTTAGTGCCATGTTATTTGGAATAATAACTATAATCCCTTATCCCATTATGTGTTACACGCCATCCATCCACCAGATGAAAAAACGCAAAAGCTGTTTTAAATGTTTTAACGCTTTAAAAGATATGGGAGTTTTACCCATTGACGTGTCTATATTTGAGTCTAGGGTAAGATTAAAATCCCCCCAGAATCAAAAATCCCTCCCTAAACTTCTCTAGCAGCTTCAGGGTCTTTACAAGAAAGTTGACCTTTCCTGTATTTGGCGCATAGACTGAGGCAAATGTATAACAGTGGCCGTGCAACTTTCCCTTTACAAAAAAAAAACGACCTTCAGGGTCCATTTGTGAGGCTATTACAACCATTGGACATGTCTTTCTAAAGGTTATTGTCACCCCCCTGGCTCTTGCAATCGGAGATGGTATGTGGAACCCCTGAACAAATATAAGGGCATGTTCGGTGTAGACCCCTTCACAAAGTGTGTCTCTTGCAAGAAAACCACATCACCAGTATGGTGGTGTAGTTCCTGCCAGAGATGACACCTTTTCTGAGGTGAGCCCAACCCTCTCACATTATATATCACCTTTATTGGGGCTGCCATAACTGATAGTGCCACTGCCTAATATGTTCGACCAGTAGCCACCATGTCTCTCCGCTCCCTGCATGCGTCCTCGGGGAAGGAACCAAACACAAAAAAAAAAGGGGGAGAAACAACCCCCCCTCCCATTCCACCCTTCAATTATTTTCTTACTCCTACACCACCCCCACCCTGCAATACATAACTTCTTGGACACAAAAATACAGAAACGCGGGATAATTTATCAACCATCTTTACAATCCTCTTCTAACCTGGCAATCCCAAAAAAAAATCTTTTGGGGAACCCCCCATCATTAAAGTGTTAGGCATCATGGCTCCCCAGGTTCACCCTTTCCCATCATGCCCCCTCCATAAAACAACCACCTTAAGTACATGTGACCCAGTGGAGAGCCCCCTCAACCCTATACCCACATCATGACAAAAAATTCAATAAATTCCCTCCTAAACAAAAAAAAGGAGGGGGGGATACAAAAGTGTACTCCAAAAAAAAAAAAAAAAAAGCAGAAAATGCACATATTTAGAAACGTTTCTTTCCCTTTTTATCCCCACTCCCTCTATCTTAATCTCCCCACTAAATAAGCCACATCATGTCCATGTTTCTCTGTGCCCCTTTGATCGATTTGTATGCTGAAATTTGGTGGGAATTTGTTGCCATTGATCAGGGCGCTGTAGGGGGTTCCCAAAATTGTTCCTTCTCCAGTCCACAAATTCAGTTGGGGGCAAATCTAAAGTTTCTACAAACTGCAGATCATACCTAGTATGCTGTCTTGCCATTACGAGAGGCCATAAGGCTAAACGGAAACCTGCAGCGGTAATTAACCTCTACTGCGTGTAGGGCCTCTAGCAAAAGCCTAACAGCATTAAGGTCCGACGTGATAGGTCAGGGTACATAGATATGTATACTCCATCAAGAACAATCTCAGATTTACTTCGAGCTATTTTCATAATTGACTAACGGTCAAACTTATGTAATTTGCATATAGTATCTCTTGACCTCTCTGTATTTGGAGTAACATAGGATGGGATTTGATGAACCCTGTCTACCTCTATATTCTCTGGTGATGAATCACCCATTATCTGACAAAATAATTGTTGAACAGTTGGAAGCAAGTCAGGCGTCCGAATCGTCTCAGGTAGTTCTTTTGTATGAATATTTTGTCTACAATCCCTATTCTCATAGTCATCTAGCTGATCCCTATATGAGTTCAGAACTTCCTCATGATATTTTGCACTGTCTTGAATGTCCGCTGCTGCTTGTACCACTGCCTCATGGCTATTTTCTAGTGACTCTACCCTGTGGCCCAGCATGTGTCTTCTCTGAGGCCCTCCACTGCATGTTGGCACAATTGTTCCACCGCCGATATCAATTCCTGAATATCTGACTTAGTGGGGAGGACTTTTAAAAGTTCTCTAATATCCAGCTCTAGAACAAGTAAAAAAGAATATATATAAAAATGTACATGGATGAGTCTGTCAGGGCTGCCACCGAAAAGACCAGAAGCAAGGTCCAAAGAGCTAAGAAAAAACAAGGAGAGGGGCGCCTCTGAGTATGCATCAACACAGCATTTATTAAAAAGACAATATCCACTCACATGAGAGATTGCAAAGTTGCGTTCAAACACATCTCTGGACTGGAAGAGAGGAGGAGGACTACAAGTCACAGCGAGTCCGTATACAGCTGGCAGCACATCAGATCCGATGAGGATAAGGTGAGATGGTAGGACACAGCAGTTACTCCTTGAGCTCATCCAGATAGCACACCCAGTTTAGATGAGGTCAGTGATGAAATCGTCCGAACGGGTGTAGGTTCCAGGAATAGGGAGGGATCGGACGCCAAAGCCTGTCACTGGCTGTATTGCGGTATCTTCAAAGTTCGTCCGGCATTCATGGTGTAAAAATGACACGGCCATGTATGGGGAGCCAGAATGAGGCTTGAGAAGCACAGCAGAGTGTGGCGCCGGGCTGTGACATCACAAATATGCGACACGTTTCAGAGTATTCACGCTATTGATGGAGGAAATAGCAGCACTCCTTTTTTAAGCATAGGATGTGTGGGCACGGGGCACAGTCTTTATAGTCTTACAGGGGGTGGGGCCAAAAATAAATACACACATTTACAGGACAAAATGCTAGAGGATAAACGGCACATTACTAAAATGAAATCTGAGAGAGAGTATCACCTCTCCAGGTGGGTCAGATCAAAGTAAAAGGCATCTCCTTCAGTCTAGAAGTCCAGGTGCTGGAAATGCTGTAGCAGTTAGACATCAAAGAAATCCTGGACAGCCGCACTCCAAAAATATTTGCCTTTATTCACTAAAGTGTCATCCAAAATACAGGTCACAGCAAAGTGGAACAAGGCTTACGCGTTTCGCACTACACAGAGTGCTTTGTCATAGCTCAAATATTTTTGGAGTGCTGCTGTCCAGGATTTCTTTGATGTCTAACTAAAACGAAATCTGAGGAAGGAATTGATCAATTAAAAAACAAATGGATAGATGAAACAGCACACATTACAAAAAAATAATTCCTAAAATAAATAACATGATGAAAAATTCATAAAACATTAACCGTGAGATATTCAAGAGTACATTAAAGGAATGGGGGATAAAAATCATTGATTGATATATATATATATATATATATTTTATGTGTATATCAGTGTTATGATAAGAGCTGTGGAACCACTAATGGGGAATAAATATTTTATTTTAGATCATTTGTTAAATAAATTAATTAAATGATTCACAAAGGGAATGGAATCTAGATATTAAATGATGATAAAAAAGGAGCCCACATGCACATATAGATTAGTTCATTAATTCATAAGAATGTGCAAATGCACATGTGATATTAATTTAAATAAAAAATAATGGAATTAGTTCATCTATGTTTGTTTTTATATGCTATCACATAATAATGGAAAGCAAGACATAAGGGGGTAGGGAAAGGGGGGAAAGAAGAAGGGTGAAAAAAGGGGAGAGAGGGAAGAAGTATAGGTGGGGTTGTTAGGGAGTGGGGGTGGAAAAGGAGGGGGGGAAAGGGAGGGTGGGTAGAGGGTGAGGAAGGATAAAGGGGATGGAAAAATAGATGGGGGGAGGGGGGGCAAGGTAATACTTACTGAAAGACGACCCAGCCACCCCCTTATATTAAAATAGAGAGACAGTATATAGTATGTATGTATGTATGTATGTATGTATATGTGTGTGTATTTTTAGTCAATACTAACATCAAGGATAATAATGGTATCTAAAAAACAGTCTAAGGAATAAATGGTTATAATACGGTAGCAATCTCAAAACCCTCATTAAGGCCACCGGGCGAGAGAACATCGAGATTGTAGATCCAGAATGTCTCTCTAGCGCACAGTTTTTTAAAATGTTCTGCTGCGGTAAGGGATTTGGAGATTTTCTCAATTACCCAGACTTTTATGCTGCGTACACACGAGCGGACTTTCCAACGGACTAGGTCCGACGGTCTTTCCGACTGACTTTCTGACTTTTGGACTTTCCGAACCAACGGACTTGGCCACACACGATAGGGCTAAGTCTGTTCATAAGTCTGTTCTGTTTGAACGTGATGACGTAAACGGGACTAAAAAAGGAAGTTCAATAGCCAATAGCTTCCCTTGTGTCGTATTTGGTCTGTCGGACCAGCACACAGACTAACAGTTTTCCCAGAAATTGTATAGAAAAACGAAAAAAGTACTCTTGCGCACTGGTGTGTTAGCTAAAAAAGTTCAAGAAGGACTATGGACTTCGGCTTTGCTGCTCTCGAAGGATGGGATTATCCTAATAGTGAAAAACAAAGAAATAACAAGAGAGCGCACCAGCCTAGCGCATTATCCTTAGCAAGTTTAATGAATTGAAAACAAGGTAAAAAGCTACTCACAAAAGTCGCAGGTAAAATTGCATATCGAACGCACAAAGGCAATAGTTCCAGTGGTAAGCCTGAAGGCTCTGAGGAAGAAGGTCAAACCTTTGAAACGCGTAAGCCAGCGGCGGTCCGTGTGCCTCCCTCCTGGGACCTGGACAGCTGCTTACCACTGGAACTATTGCCTTTGTGCGTTCGATATGCAATTTTACCTGCGACTTTTGTGAGTAGCTTTTTACCTTGTTTTCAATTCATTAAACTTGCTAAGGATAATGCGCTAGGCTGGTGCGCTCTCTTGTTTCTTTCTTTGTTTTTAACAGTTTTCCCAATTTTAGTCTGTCGGACTTTGAGTCCGTCGGACAGATTTGAAACATGTTCTATTTCTAGGTCCGTCAGATTTTTATCCCAAAAAGCTATCGGACCAGCCCACACACTATCGGATTGTCCACCGGACTAATCCTGTCGGACCTAGTCCACCGGAAAGTCCGCTCCTCGTGTGTACGTGGCATTAGACCAGTGGTGGATTTTTTATGATGCTCAGCAAAATGCCGTGGGACGCTGTGCATGTCCTTGCCTACCTCAATTAACCTACGGTGTTGGCCAAAACGCTGCCTGAGTGGGCAGATCGTTCTACCAACAAAAATCAAAACAAATGGGCATGGGTTATGAACAGTGGTTAACAACGTGAAATAAAAATTAGATGTTTGTTATGTCAATAGAGTGGAAACTATAAAATGAAAAATTGAAGCTTGGGGAAAAATCTACAAGGCGATTACTGATTCGAGGGAAATAGTTATCCAACTGTATAATAATCAATAAGAAAATATTTAAGGTAACATAAATGAATATAAGGTAAAAATCAACACAACATAATTACCCATTCCAAAATGGCTACTGGTCTGGATTGCTGGTTACCAGAGTTTTTAGAATGGCTGCCGTGGCTTTCAAGATGGCTACTCTTAAAGAGGAATTACTTCTCGCGACCTCTGAGTTTTAAAGCATAAGGTGTCAAGGATGTAGAGATATGAGTTGATGAATGGAGTGTGTGTGTCTTCGTGACTGAGTGAGTGTCTTTTCATGGCATCTATCCTCATCCTAAATACAATGTTAGACAATAGGATCATAAAAATGATAATGAGCTCAGCCCAAAAGGTATGACTTCTTTTCCATTGGTTGAAAAAATCTATTGATTAACTTTTGTGAATTGAGGTAATATCACTTCCAACCACTGGGCATGTCTGAGGAAATACGTGTTCTGAAATATCTGTTAAATAATATGTTCTATTTTCATAATGTGCATCTGTTTGTATAGTGGTACTGATGAAGATCTCGATCTCTATGTCTTTCATAACAATGATTGGTATCTTAAAACAATTCTTACTTTTAATTTGTTCTGCATCAAAATATTATATTTTTACCTTATGACAGAATTATCATTGGGTCAGTAGACACTGAAATCATAGTTGTATCTACGACCTGGAATATAATATATAACTTGAATGACTTATAATCATATATATTTTGAAATACCATTGGGTAGACAGAACTTAGATGTCCCCAGAAGAGTTTGAAATGAACTTTTGGACAGACTCAATGAATATTTAGAATCCAGCTGTATAAACAACTCCTAGAGTCCTCACAAAAAGTTTCATTAAAGATGTATGTCAACCTTTATTGCAGTGTTAGGTCTTTTTATCTACCCACCTAAGACATGTAAATATCTTTTGGTTTCTGCTTTGCAATTAGTTCGGGTGTATAATTTAGGGTGGGTTATCCATTGAAAGTTGGGAAATATATGAAGTCATGGTGACCTTTATTTCACCTCTGTCTTGAGGCCTAACCGACTTTACATCTCCATCTGAAGTTTATGAAATGTATTATTTCTTCATCATAATTACAACAACGTCCCTCCAAAACCTAAGAAAAGAAGATAAGAAAACTGGTCATGGAGGCTGCCAAGAGGCCTACAGCAACATTAAAGGAGTTGCAGGAATATCTGGCAAGTACCAGCTATGTGGTACATGTGACAACAATCTCCCATATTATTCATATGTCTGGGCTATGGGGTAGAGTGGCAAGACGGAAGCCTTTTCTTATGAAGAAAAACATCCAAACTGGCTAAATTTTGCAAAAACACATCTGAAGTTTCCCAAAAGCATGTGGGAAAATGTGTTATGGTCTGATGAAACCAAGGTTGAACTTTTTGGCCATAATTCCAAAAGATATGTTTGGTGCAAAAGCAACACTGCACATCACCAAAAGATCACCATACCCAGACTGAAGCATGGTGGTGGCAGCATCATCCCTTGGGGCTGTTTTTCTTCAGCTGGAACAGGGGCCTTAGTCAAGGTAGAGGGAATTATGAACAGTTCCAAATACCAGTCAATATTGGCAAAAAACCTTCAGGCTTCTGCTAGAAAGTTGAACATGAAGAGGAACTTCATCTTTCAGCATGACAATGACCCAAAGCATACATCCAAATCAACAAAGGAATGGCTTCACCAGAAAAGATTAAAGTTTTGGAATGGTCCAGCCACAGCCCAGATCTGAATCTGATTGAGAATTCGATTGAAAATCTGTGGGGAGATCTAAAAAAGGGCTGTGCACAGGAGATACCCTCGCAATCTGACAGATTTGGAGTGTTTTTGCAAAGAAGAGTGGGCAAATATTGCCAAGTCAAGATGTGCCATGCTGATAAACTCCTACCCAAAAAGACTGAGTACTGTAATAAAATCAAAAGGTGCTTCAACAAAGTATTGGTTTAAGGGTGTGCACACTTATGCAACCTTATTATTTTTTACTTCCCTCCACCTAAAAGATTTCAGTTTGTTTTTTAACTGAGTTGTACAATTTATAGGTCACATTAAAGGTGGAAAAAGTTCTGAAATTATTTATCTTTGTCTCATTTTTTTACATCACAGAAACCTGACATTTTAACAGGGGTGTGTATATATCCACTGTATATGTTTAGATATATGTACGCCGCACTATTTAACTATAATAATTTACTAATATACAGTGGTAACGGAAAGTATTCAGACCCCCTTAAATGTTTCACTCTTTGTTATATTACAGCTATTTGCTAAAATCATTTAAGTTCATTTTTTTTCCTCATTAATGTACACACAGCACCCCATATTGACAGAAAAACACAGAATTGTTGACACTTTTGCAGATTTATTAAAGAAAAACTGAAATATCACATGGTGCTAAGTATTCAGACCCTTTGCTGTGACACTCATATAATTAACTCGGATGCTGTCCATTTCTTCTGATCATCCTTGAGATGGTTCAACACCTTCATTTGAGTCCAGCTGTGTTTGATTATACTGATTGGACTTGATTAGGAAAGCCACACACCTGTCTATATAAGACCTTACAGCTCACAGTGCATGTCAGAGCAAATGAGAGTCATGAGGTCAAAGGAACTGCCTGAAGAGCTCAGAGACAGAATTGTGGCAAGGCACAGATCTAGCCAAGGTTACAAAAACATTTCTGCTGCACCTAAGGTTGCTAAGAGCACAGTGGCCTCCATAATCCTTAAATGGAAGACGTTTGGGACAACCATAACCCTTCCTAGAGCTGGCTGTCCGGCCAAACTGAGCTATCGGGGTAGAAGAGCCTTGGTGAGAGAGGTAAAGAAGAACCCAAAGATCACTGTGGCTGAGCACCAGAGATGTAGTCGGGAGATGGGAGAAAGTTGTAGAAAGTCAACCATCACTGGAGCCCTCCACCAGTCGGGGCTTTATGGCAGAGTGGCCAGACGGAAGCCTCTCCTCAGTGCAAGACACATGAAAGCCCCCATGGAGTTTGCTAAAAAACACCTAAAGGACTCCAAGATGGTGAGAAATAAGATTCTCTGGTCTGATGAGACCAAGATAGAACTTTTTGACCTTAATTCTAAGCGGTATGTGTGGAGAAAACCAGGCACTGCTCATCACCTGTCCAATACAGTCCCAACAGTGAAGCATGGAGGTGGCAGCATCATGCTGTGGAGGTGTTTTTCAGCTACAGGGACAGGACGACTGGGTGCAATCGAGGGAAAGATGAATGCGGCCAAATACAAGGATATTCTGGATGAAAACCTTCTCCAGAGTGCTCAGGACCTCAGACTGGGCCAAAGGTTTACCTTCCAACAAGACAATGACCCTAAGCACACAGCTAAAATAACGAAGGAGTGGCTTCACAACTCCGTGACTGTTCTTGAATGGCCCAGCCAGAGCCCTGACTTAAACCCAATTGAACATCTCTGGAGAGACCTAAAAATGGCCGTCCACCAACGTTTACCATCCAACCTGACAGAACTGGAGAGGATCTGCAAGGCGGAATGGAAGAGGATCCCTAAATCCAGGTGTGAAAAACTTGTTGCATTTTTCCCAAAAAGACTCATGGCTGTATTAGATCAAAAGGGGCTTCTCCTAAATACTGAGCAAAGGGTCTGAATACTTAGGACCATGTGATATTTCAGTTTTTCTTTTTTTAATAAATCTGCAAAAATGTCAACAATTCTGTGTTTTTCTGTCAATATGGGGTGCTGTGTGTACATTAATGAGGAAAAAAATGAACTAAAATGATTTTAGCAAATGGCTGCAATATACCAAAGAGTGATAAATTTAAGGGGGTCTGAATACTTTCCGTCCCCACTGTATGTGGGAACACATTAGGTGCTTGCAGCAAAATTTAGGTTATTTGGTGATTTCATTTATATTTATTATTATTATTTCTTGCTAAGTTGGAGATGCGCACGGGGCTTATTTTATTTTTTAACTAGGCCTTAGCCTCATTAGAAGTTGTAATAGTCAAAAATCCAAACCAAGACATAAAGCCTCTGTGTCTGGCTGTTTTTATTGTAATTGTTTTTATAGATGGAGGTCAATTAGGGCTATGAATACCAACATTCTCATGTAAATATAGTTTAATATATAATCATTTTTCTGTAATGTTGTGGTCAAATGTACTTTTTTATATTCTATCCTCCTATATTTATTCCTTTTTGAAGGCATAATACATAACAATAAAGATTACATATTGTCAGGTTCTTAACACCAGGCCACAGGCCAAAGAAAAATTCTCTATTATAGGTTTTTGTTTTATCCAAAACCTAAACTCCAGCCATTCATCTAAATACTTGGCTGAAATACAGTACATGCCTGAGGGATGTATCAATTGTTTTACAATTGCGTTCAGTCAAGTCAGTCATGTGATTCAGAAGCCCAGTTCTTTCATGCAATCCAGACAAAGATCATTTTTTTTTCAGTCTACACTCTTCCACTTCTATTGAGAGAAATACAGGAGGTATCTTGTTCTCCATTTTTTTTCTTCCCCTTTCTATCTCTGGTTTCTGTAATTTCAGACCCTGACCTGGGAAAAAACATAGATTTGTAGCATCAGCATGAATTTAGGACTTGTAATTTTGCATACCAATTGTAGTAACTAGAGTTTGGTGGTTTTGAAAGTATTAAAGTTTTTGGATAAACATGGCAGCCTTTATATACCTGCAGCTGGATAGGACAACGCAGACAGTAAAGAAAACTGTATATATTGCAGAAATTGGAAACCAGAAAATAAGGTTATGTTAGTTGCCTGGGAGAACAACATCTACAATAAAAAATGTGAAATATATTGATATTATTTTATTTAATATTATTTATTAATAATAATAATATTATATTTTATTATTTTATTACTATTATCATTATTATATTGTTTTATTATTATTTATTTGTATTTACATTTTTTTTAAATAAGAATTCCAGGTATGGATATTTTATACATAACTACATTAGTCTAGCTTAGACCAAGATAATTATGCATACACCATACCTGGCCAAAGCCCTTGGAAGCTGAAAATCACTGAAGTAGACATTACTACTGCAGTGATCTCTACTTGCTTCACAAGAGGTTGGCTGCTCTACATGACAAAGCATTATTTTATTGGATGAGGTGGGCGAGCATGACATCACCTCCCCAATTCTCCACCTCTTCCAATCAGAAAACGCTTTTCATTCATTTGGAACATGCAAAGAATTCTTTAAATGGTGCCTGCGCGAAGCAGCCAACTTCCTGTGTTCAGAATGCATCAGGGCAGCCTCTCAGCGCAGGGCCTGGAAGTAAGTGGAGATCACTGCCATAGCAATGTCTACTTCAGTAAGGGTGTTTTTATGAAATATTATATACATTTTAAATTTAAAGAAAACATTTTTTATTCTTTAACATTACTATTGTTGATGCTGTTCTCCCAAGCTACTGATGTAACTCTTTCTTCTGGTTTCAAGTATCTTCATTTCATTTTGATTTCAGGTTCTGATAGGAGATATATTCCTATATTCAAATTTATTATGAATTACCACCCTCTGAAAATCGATCTGTGGTAGAAGGAGGTAGAGCCACAGCTTATCGGTGGTCAGATGGCAATGCTGTCACCTGAATGTGTGTTTTTTTTTTTTTTTGTTTTTTTTTTGTTTTTTTTTCTTTGGCTGATTTTTTATTTGTTTTTTTGTATTGAAATATTGTATCACAACCGTGAGTAATGCATTGGCTCACGGGTTGTTGCATGGTCCTATTGCCAGTAAAGTAGGAGTAAACTCATGAACTGATAATTAGTGATGGGCCGAACATCGGTTCACACCAGAATTCCAGAACATGGAAAAAGCGAACCCTATTAAAGTGTATGGGACCCAAACTCCCTAAAAGTCCCCATTTTGAAGGCTTATATGCAAGTTATTGGCCATAAAATGGGTATGGGGGCCTGGGTACTGCCCTGGGGACATGTATCCATGCAAAAATGTTTTTAAAAAGTATCGTTTTTAAAGGAGCAGTGATTTTAATGATGCTCAAAGTGTAACAATAAAAACTTCCTTTTAAATATAGTGCCTGAGGGGTCTCCTTAGTCTGCCTGTAAAGTGGCACATCTGTACCGTGTATAGAACCTGCTGCAGCAAAACTGATTTATATATATATATATATATTTTTTTTTTTTTTTTACAGTATCTTACAAAAGCGAGGTACACCCCTCAAATTTTTGTAAATATTTTATTATATCTTTTCATGTGACGACACTGAAGAAATGACACTTTGCTACAATGTAAAGTAGTGAGTGTACAGCTTGTAGAACAGTGTAAATGTGCTGTCCCCTCAAAATAACTCAACACACAGCCATTAATGTCTAAACTGCTAGCAACAAAAGTGAGTACACCCCTAGGTGAAAATGTCAAAATTTGGGCCCAAAGTGTCAATATTTTGTGTGGCCACCATTATTTTCCAGCACTACCTTAACCCTCTTGGGCATGGAGTTCACCAGAGCTTTACAGGTTGCCACTGGAGTCCTCTTCTACTCCTCCATGACGACATCACGGAGCTGGTGGATGCTAGAGACCTTGCGCTCCTCCACATTCCGTTTGAGGATGTCCAAGAGATGCTCAATAGGTTTTAGGTCTGGAGACATGCTTGGTCAGTCCATCACCTTTACCCTCAGCTTCTTTAGCAAGGCAATGGTCGTCTTGGAGGTGAGTTTGAGGCTGTTATGTTGGAATACTGCCCTGTGGCCCAGTATCTGAAGGGAGGGGATCATGCTTTGCTTCAGTATGTCACAGTACATGTTGACATGAGTGCCAGCAGCACTCATGCAGCCCCAGACCGTGACACTCCCACCACCATGCTTGACTGTAGGCAAGACACACTTGTCTTTGTACTTCTCATCTGGTTGCTGCCACACACGCTTGACACCATCTAAACCAAATAAGTTTATCTTGGTCTCATCAGACCACAGGACATGGTTCCAGTAGTCCATGTCCTTAGTCTGCTTGTCTTCAGCAAACTGCAGGCTTTCTTGTGCATTATCTATAGAAGAGGCTTCCTTCTGGGACGACAGCCATGCAGACCAATTTGATGTAGTGTGCGGTGTATGGTCTGATCACTGACAGGCTGACCCCTCATCCCTTCAACCTTTGCAGGAATGCTGGCAGAACTCATACGTCTATTTCCCAAAGACAACCTCTGGATATGACGCTGAGCACGTGCACTCAGCTTCTTTGGTCAACCATGGCGAGGCCTGTTCTGAATGGAACCTGTCAAGTTAATCCGCTGTATGGCCTTAACCACCGTGCTTCAGCTCAGTTTCAGGGTCTTGGCAATCTTCTTTTAGCCTAGGCCATCTTTATGTAGAGCAACAATTCTTTTTTTCAGATCCTCAGAGAGTTCTTTGCCATAAGGGGCCATGTTGAACTTCCAGTGACCAGTATGAGAGAGTGAGAGCGATAACACCAAATGTAACACACCTGCTCCCCATTCACACCTGATACCTTGTAACACTAACGAGTCACATGACGCCGCATAGGGAAAATGGCTAATTGGGCCCAATTTGGACATTTTCACTTAGGGGTGTACTCGCTTATGTTGCCAGTGGTTTAGACATTAATAGCTGTGTGTTGAGTTATTTTGAGGGGACAGCAAATTTACACTGTTCTACAAGCTGTACACTCACTACTTTACATTGTAGCAAAGTATCATTTCTTCAGTGTTGTCACATGAAAAGATTGAAGAAAATATTTACAAAAATGTGGGGGGTGTACTCACTTTTGTGGGATAGTATATGTGTGTGTGTGTGTGTGTGTGTGTGTGTGTGTGTGTGTGTGTGTGTGTGTGTGTGTATATGTGTATGTGTAAGCTTTCTTGAAAAAAAAACCCAATAGAAAAATGTGAAAAAAACGGTGAGGGGGTCCCCACCCCCAATCCATACCAGGCCCTTTGGCCATCTCTACCTAAACAAGGCTTAATAAGGCTTACCTATAGGTACTGTAAATATCTCCCAAACGTGCACTGTTTAGGAGATATTTACTGTAGATGCAGCTGGTGATGTCACCGGCGCATGTGCTCTGAAGGAACAGCATACCTATGCCGTTCCTTCAGAGTCCTGTGCCGTAAACAGTGGCTCCTGGCAGCATGCACAGGAATGACATAATCGCAGCTCCGGCCACTCACAGCTAGAGTCCACGAACCCGGAAGGAAGATGGGGTGAAGATAGAAGCACCTTCAGTGGTGAAAGTGTGCTGCTGGAGGGCTTCATTCTAAGGTAGGTTTCGCACAATGTTCTAGTATTCGATGCCTTGCAGGTTTAAAAAAAAAAAAAAAGCCAGCAGTTTATTACCACTTTAATGGGCATGTTTGACAGGTGGTGCTGCCTGTCAAAATTGGCAGGTTCAGTTATAAATTTGCCTTGGCCACAGTATGTCTACAGACCCCTTTGGCCCACCATGTCCATTTGTAGGAGGGTGGTTGAGGGGGTTCCTAAAAAATGCTGCTCCCTGGCTGCCCATGTGAAAGAGCCCTAAACGGGACACAAATTAAACCCTAGCAGAGGTTATATTCTTTCCTCAAACCATCAAGAACTATTTAACAAAAGTTTGGGCTGGGGTTGGGTTTGAAGCACTCTAGTGTCCACCGAGAGATGCTAGCTTATGTTTTAATTGTTCTGGAGTTAATGGAAAACAGCAAAAAGTCTGACATGAAATTTCTGTTTCTTTTTAAAGGTTAACAGAAAGAGGATCTTGCTATGCATCTTGCTTTGTCTGTCTCTGACTTACTTCTTTTATGTAAAGTCTCTGATGTGAGTATAAAAATGTCTACTATTCTTCAAAGGGGTTTTGCTTCTTCAAAGATAAAAGGTTGAACTTCTATAGATGTGCTACTTGGTAGGATCATACCACCC
The DNA here is from genome assembly GCA_037952925.1 of Lithobates clamitans. Taxonomy (NCBI): domain Eukaryota; kingdom Metazoa; phylum Chordata; class Amphibia; order Anura; family Ranidae; genus Lithobates; species Lithobates clamitans. The sequence continues at coordinate 1,624,490 of JBBGZY010000183.1, forward strand.
AGAGCTCCACTAACTGGGGCCATGAGCACCTGCTGTACGAGCGGGAATAAAGTCCACCTTCGGAAATCCAGCAGGCTGGGAAATGGGGGAACAGAGCAGACATGGAAATCCATTCCAAGAGGATTTGGGGGGGGGGGGGAGGGCAATGGTTTTCTAACCTGTGAACCAAGCTAAAGTATACTATATATAACAAGGTCTCTTCTTCTGTTTGATAGTAAATGCAGTTATGTTGACTCCCCAGTTGACTGCCCCACTTACAAATCTATGTAGATCTTCCACCTCTCCATAAAGAGAGCCTGTCACAAACTAAAAAATAACAGGAAAGGAGACAGAAAAAAATTATATTAGAAATGCTTACTTGTAGTGTTTTTCTTTTCCATGGCTTGTTTCTATATTACCTTGCAATGTGTCTTTGTACTTGAAAGAAAATTGGACCATTGTGTAGTGGGGAAACGCAACTGCTCTTTAATCCAAGTCTAGGCAGGAATTGGGGTAGGACATGGCACAGGGTACAAGGTATTGTTGACCCTGGCAAAGGACCCGCAGGGTGCGAATGATATTCTGCCCTTTCAAGGAAAGAGCATGGGGTGACCCCTCCAGGCTTAGCTGATACCTGCTGACGGTCCTCTCTATACCTGCTTCAGGCCTTATGCCAATGGACCCCTCCCCACCTCCTAGTGCAGGTGGAAGTTCCAGGAGACGTCCCCATATAGAGGTTACAGGAAAGGGGAATCACCTGAAGAACGCCTTTTCAACTATTTTCAAAACTATTTCTATACTGATGACACCCAACTCTATCTTTCTACCCCTCAGCTCACCTCACCTCAAGTATCACTAATTTACTAATGGACATATGAGTCTGGATGTCTCACCGCTTCCTCAAACTGGGCTCCGGTTCTGAGTAGGGCCTCATGTCTAAATTTTGCCTAAGGCCTCACAAAGCCTAGAGCCGCCTCTTCTGGGCTCATAATATTGCCTCCCCCCATGCCCTTTACCAACTTCTCCATTGAGGGGGAATGGTACAACTATCACTCCCTCCCTGGATGCCAGGGTACTAGATGTAATCCTGGACTCGCATACACATCCAATCACTTGACAAATCTTGCCACCTTCAGTAACATCTCCAAAATAAACCCCTTCTCAACCAACAATGCCACAAAGCTACTAATTCACTCCCCTATTATCTCTCACCCCGACCATTGAACCTGCTTTTAGGCTTACCTTTACATAGTCTATCCCCCCTTTAGTTTGTCATGAATCCTGCTGCCAGATGCATCCACTTTACCAACTGTTTAGTGTCCATCACCCCTCACTGCCAGTCCCTCCACTGGCTTCTGCTCACCCAATGAATAAAATTCTAAATACTAATAGTAATCTACAAAGCTATCCACAACTCTACCCCAACTTACATCACTAACTTGGTCTCAAAATACCAACCAAACCATCTTCTTCACTCCTCTCAAGACCTCCTGCTCTCTATCTCCCTCGTCACCTCCTCCCATGCTCTCCTCCAGGACATCTCTAGAGCCTCGCCTCTACCCAAATCCGCCCTACCCAAATCTGTCAAACTATCTCCTACACTTTATGCCTTTAGACGATCCAAAAGCTTCAGGGAGGCCTACCCTGTCTCCAACTAATAAACTGTACTTTTACTTTCTCTATCAGCTCATCCCCTACAGTTATCCACACAGTACCTTTTGCATGATTTACCTCCTTTTTAGATTGTAAGCTCTAATGGGCAGGGTCCTCTTGATCCCTCTTGTATTGAATTGTATTGTAATTGTATTTTGTAAAGCACTGCACAAACTGTTGGCACTATATTCGTTGTAAATCCTGTATAATGATGATGATAATAACTATTTACTGAATGAATATAAGAAAGAATATTTACACACTTCAGCCATTCCTTTAAAGAGGAGCTCCAGTCTCCCCCCAAAAAATTCCAAATACTGTAGCTGCTGACTTTTAATATAAGGGCACTTACTGTATCTGTCCAGGCATCCAGGGATGTCCTCACCCGAACCGATTCTTCAATTGGCTTGGGGTGCAGGCGCCAGCATTTTAGGTAAGGGAAACCGGCAGTAAAGACTTCTGACTTCATAGACGGTTTGTGCGCATGCACTTTGTGAATGGTCCTGTAGTCCTCTAAGACCTGTGTGTGTGTCCCAGAAGGCTGCGGAGGGAAAAAAAGGGGTTAAACATTTTTATAGTTTACTGTGGCAATCTGCCCTGGAAGTGATAGCGGGTACCTGTCAAAACCAGGTACCCGCTCCCCCCTAAAAAAAAGTGCCAAATGTGGCAGTAGAGGGGGGGATGGTGCAAACCAGCAGAACTTCCCCTTTTGGGTAAAGTTACGCTTTAGATGGTGGCACACAAACTGAAATTACAAGCAGTTAAGGTTAGTTTACAGAGATGTGAAATGAAAGAGATTGGAGATCTGTCATCTACAGGAGGGGTGTCCCAAAGTCTCATAAAAGGGGACATGCAAGTAATCCCAAAAATTCATGAAGTCCTTAAGCTGTTCCAGGTTTCGCTCCTAAGAGAGAGCCAAACAAAGAGGGCTCAACTACAACTACAGCCTGGTTCAGGTCCATCCTGGTTCAGGTCCAGCCTGGTCCACCAGCAGAGAAACTTGGAAACACGCTCTCAGAATAAGGACACCTACAGCTTGGCATTAGGCATGTAGAATTGAATTGCAAAAATCTGCAACAGAAAGGATTCTCTGCTTCCCCATATTCTGCTATTTTTATTTCTTTATTGTAGTTGGAAATTTTTCTGTCTGGTGGATTCATTGCCACTGAGACAGAAAGTGTGAGAAATCTCTCTCCAGATAACAGTAATAAACATTCCCCCACTATATTTGAAAAATAAAATTAAAACTTTTGGCTGGACATACACATTTAAAGCGGTATTAAACCCAACATCAAAAATGCAATACTATAAATCACAGTTTTCCAATCATTAGATGTGATGGCTGCATTTGTTTTATTTTTTTAAGCTTTTTCCCTCTGTTTTCGCCTGGTGAACTGGCCATTAACACACCTCTTGTATTAGAGTGCCTCCACTCTGGATGAAGGAGCACAGGGGATAGATCAGACAGCAGTATTGTCAGATGTATTAGCAGATGTAAATACACTAACAAGTTGAAGCCAAGCTCCAGCTCACACTTTATAATCTTTACAGCAAACCTTTTTTTTTCCTTTTGGGATAAAGATTGTATATGAATAAGTAAAAGCTGATCATTGCCATTGTTAAATGGTTTGTCTCCCCCTGCAGTTATATAGGGGATTATTTACTGAAACTGGACCGTGCAAAATCTGGTGCAGTCTCGCATTTTTTTGTTAAAAATAACAAACATGTTATACTTACCTGCTCTGTGTGCAGTGGTTTTGCACTGAGCAGCCCAGATCCTCCTCTTCTCAGGTCCCTTGCCAGTGCTCCTGGCCCCTCCCTCCTGTTAAGTGCCCCCACAGCAAGCAGCTTGCCATGGGGGCACCCGAGGCGAGCCACTACTGTGTGTCCATTCAGACATGTAACCATGGCCTGACCCCTCTCTCTCTCTCTTCTCTCTCTCTCTCTCTCTCTCTCTCTCTCTCTCTCTCTCTCTCTCTCTCTCTCTCTCTCTCTCTCTCTCTCTCTCTCTCTCTCTCTCTCTCTCTCTCTCTCTCTCTCTCTCTCTCTCTCTCTCTCTCTCTCTCTCTCTCTCTCTCTCTCTCTCTCTCTCTCTCTCTCTCTCTCTCTTCATTGGCTTCACTGCTGTATCAGCCAATGAGGAGGAGAGCACCAGACAGTAAGGGTCTTGTGCAAAATCGCTGGATTGAGATGGGGCTCAGGTAAGTATTAGGGGGCTGCTGCAAACAGAAGGCTTTTTATCTGATTAAAAAGCCTTCTGCCTTTACAACCACTTTAAATCAACAAGCTGAAGTTAGAAGCTGATTGGCTACCATGCACAGCTGCACCAGATTCTGAGTGCTCCAGTTTTAGTAAATCTCCCCCATAGTAACATAGTTGCATAGTTAGTCTGGCTGAAAAAAAGAGATGTAAGATTGTAGCCTGTATATCCAAGACATCTCTGACTTCTAAATCTCCCTAACTAGAGAACTACCTCTTTAATGAGGTCTATATCTATCTATACCCAAAAACAGGGTGTTGGAAGGGTCCCTATTATGTAACGCAGCATAATGTTTTGAAAAACTTTTTATAATATTATTATGTTCATTAAGCCTCACCTATAAAGCTTAGTCCTGCCCACATATTGGCGTCCACAGGGGCATTGTAATAAATACACTACCCCTGTGGTGGAACATGTGATAGAGCCATTTATCTCATAAGTACGAGAGGTGCTTGTAGAAGTAAAACCATTCATTCTCCAATTCTTACACCTATTAATGGTGCACAACTGGCACTTTCTACATTGATAGTATCCCTTGAGATTTTGAAAAAAGCAGAGGTTTCCTAGTTGGCGAATAGACATTCGGGGCTATCTTGTCCCTTAGAGATGGGGCACCCCTAAAAATTACTTGAGGTTTCTTGGGCAAGACAGTGCTCAACACTCTGTTGTTGCCCAAAATGTACCAATGTTTTTGTATCAACCTTTTGCATTCTGATGCTGTATTGAAAACGTAGTAATGAATGGGCTAGATGGTACATTAATACCCATCTGATTATTCTTTGGTAATTCTTTTAATAGGGCCAACCTATCCATTTCTTGAATCTGGTTCAAAGTCCTATGGAGGGACACTGAATTGTATCCTTCTCAATAAACCTGTTGGTTAAAACAGCTGACTGGATTTTAGATTCATTCACCTCTGTGCAGTTGCGCCTTATTCTCATATATGGGCTTTTCCGTACTGAACTCAGCCAAGACTCATGGTGGCAACTGTCCACAGGAATATATGTATTCCTGTCTGTGGGTTTAAAAAAGGTGGAGGTAACAAATTTCTCATCCATGACCATAATCTTTAAGTCCAAAAAATGTATCTTTTTAGTATTTGTCTCAAACTTCAAGACAATCCCCCTGTCATTATTAGGAGAACCTATAAACTCCTGTAATTCTATGCCACTGCCATTCTATAGGAGGAGGATGTCATCTATGTACCTAGCCCACAAGACAATCTGAGATCCCAGGCATAGATGACATTCTCCTCCCATTTAGCCATGAACAGATTGGCCAAACTTGGGGCATATTTAGCCCACATGGCCACTTCTCTATCCTGGCGATAAAACCTGGCCCTCAAACCAGAAATAATTGTGTGTTGCCGCAAACTCTAGAAGTTCCATAATAAAATCCAGCTTAATAGGGAGACCAGAGTTTTGACCCAAATATTTCTGGGTCGCTGAGGTGCGTACTTGCTCATTGATTTTGAACAGGCTGCTCAACACAGCGCACATTAACTGCTTCCGGACAGCCCCACGCATATATACTGTGGCAGGGCGGCCCTTCTGTGCGATATCGCGTACCTGTACTTAATTTAGTTTCCTGGGTCTAGGGCACGTGCACGTGCTGCCGGTGACCAGCTCCTGCTGTGATTTAACACTGTGGGAGCCAATCGGCAGGTCTGGCAGACCCCATGTCTGCCGAGAACCACCAATCGTTCTCAAGGAAGACAGAACAGCGGTCTGCGTATGTAAACAAGGCAATCGTCGTTCTGTGACAGGAGAAATGGCTGCACACCCAGAATTCCCGATTGCCTTTTACTGGTCACAAGGATAACGCCAAGGGGCTGAAGCTTGATGGTTGATCAGGTTGTGGTGTATTACTGATAAGTACCGCCCCTAGAACACCTGCAGTTACTGTGGCGGTCTATTTAAACTCTATCAGTTTTTTTCAGTCATTGTAATGATTAAGCACAAGATGTATGTGCGAAATGCGTCTACATGACCATTTGTTGGTGTATTTGGTGTTATCCTTGTGATCAATAAAAGGCAATCAGGAGTTCTGGATGTGCAGCCATTTCTTTCTTCTTTCCAAGTTTCCCATGGAGGCGGGCCAGGGCCGGCACTCTACGAGACTCCCCAGTCTCTCATCACACACCTTACATAGTTACACAGTAGGTGAGGTAGAAAAAACACACAAGTCCATCAAGTCCATCCTATATGTGTGTGATTTATATGTCAGTATTACATTGTATATCCCTGTATGTTGCGGTTGTTCAGGTGCTTATCTAATAGTTTCTTGAAACTATTTATGCCCCCCCCGCTGAGACCACCGCCTGTGGAAGGGAATTCCACATCCTTGCCACTCTTACAATGAAGAACCCTCTACGTAGTTTAAGGTTAAACCTCTTTTCTTCTCATTTTAATGAGTGGCCACATGTCTTGTTAAACCCCCTTCCGCGAAAAAGTTTTATCTCTATTGTGGGGTCACCAGTATGGTATTTGTATATTGAAATCATATCCCCTCTCAAGTGTCTCTTCTCCAGAGAGAATAAGTTCAGTGCTCGCAACCTTTCCTCATAACTAAGATCCTCCAGACCCTTTATTAGCTTTGTTGCCCTTCTTTGTACTCGCTCCATTTCCAGTACATCCTTCCTGAGGACTGGTGCCCAGAACTGAACAGCATACTCTAGGTGCGGCCGGACCAGAGTCTTGTAGAGTTTTGAGAATTGTTTTATCTCTGGAGTTAATCCCCTTTTTAATACCAATATTCTGTTTGCTTTGTTAGCAGCAGCTTGGCATTGCATGCTGTTGCTGAGCCTATCATCTACTAGGACCCCCAGGTCCTTTTCCATCCTAGATTCCCCCAGGGGTTCTCCCCCCAGTGTATAGATTGCATTCATTTTTTGTCACCCAAATGCATTATTTTAAATTTTTCTACATTAAACCTCATTTGCCATGTAGTTGCCCACCTTGAGCAGCGGTTTCTTATCTTGTATACTGTGACAGGAGAAAACAGATCTTGTGTTTCTGCTAGACAAAAACACGGTTCTCTGTCTTCTTACAGTACAACCCCCCCCCCCCCTTCACAGTTAGGAAGCAGTCCCTAGGGACACATTTAACCCTTTGAGTGCCCCTGATATTAATCCCTTCCCTGCCAGTGTCATTGGTACATTGACAGTGCATATTTTTTAGCACTGATCACTGTATTAGTGTCACTGGTCCCCAAAAAAGTATCAATAAAAATTCTATAAAAAATATGCCATAGTTTGCAAACGCTATAACTTTTGCGCAAACCAATCAATATACGCTTATTGGGATTTTTTTACCAAGAATATGTAGCAGAATACTATTGGCCTACATTGAAGAAGAAATTAGATTTTTTTTACTTTTTTTTTTTTTTTTTTTTTTGGATGTGTTTTATAGCAAAAAGTTAAAAAAATATTGTTTTTGTTTTTAACTTGTTGGTCTTTTTTTATTTATAGCGCAAAAAATAAAAACCGCAGAGGTGATCAAATACCACCAAAAGAAAGCTCTATTTATGGGAAAAATGGACATCAATTTTATTTGTATACTGCATTGCAGGACCGCGCAGTTGTCAGTTGAAGAAACGCAGTGCCGTATTGCAAAAAATGGCCTGGTCATGAAGGGCTTTTAAAACTTCCAGAGCTAAAGAGGTTAATCTGTGAAAAACATGTGTGCACCTTAACACACTATACCTGAGTGATTAGCTGTTCTCCTGGCCTTACTGTATCTCACAAAGGGCTCAATTCACAAACCTGTTCTTTGTTGACCTTTTATCAACTACAGTCCTAGCTATAAAAAGTATCCAATATTATGGAGGCGACCAAAAAAAAAATCATGTGGCCATCTAGTGGTCATTTTATGCATAACAGGGAGTAAGATTTCAAGAAATATGGTATAACTGCAACTTCATTTAACCACTTCAGCTCCGGAAGATTTACCCCCTTAATGACCAGACCAATTTTTGCGACACGGCACTACGTCGATTTAACTGACAATTGCGCAGTGGTGCAACATTGTATCCAAACAAAATTGATGTCCATTTTCCCCACAAATAGAGATTTCTTTTGTTGGTATTTGATCACCTCTGCGGTTTTTATTTTTTGCGCTATGAACAAAAAAACTGACAATTTTGAGAAAAAAAACAATATTTTTTACTTTCTGCTATAATACCAAAAAAAATATATAAAAAACAGATTTATTCATTAGTTTAGGCCAATATGTATTCTTCTATATATATTTTTGGTAAAAAAATTGCAATAACCGTATATTGATTGGTTTGCGAAAAAGTTATAGCGTCTACAAACTATGGGATAGATTTATGGACTTTTTTTTTTTTAATTGTTTTTACTGGTAATGGCGGTGATCTGCAATTTGTAGCCGGACTGCGACATTGCAGCGGACAAATCTGTCCCCAAGTGACACTTTTTTTGGGGACCAGTGACACCAGTACAGTGATCGGTGCTAAAAAAAATGCACTGATCAATGTATAAATGACACTGGCAGGGAAGGGGTTAACACTAGGGGGCGATCAAGGGGTTAACCATGTTCCCTGGGTGTGTTCTAACTGTATGGGGGATGGGCTTACTGGGACAACACAGAAATTGCTGTTTCTGATAACTAGGAACAGCCGATCTCAGTGCTGTCCCCTGCCTTGTTTACATAGGCAGATCCCTGTTCTGCCTCTCTGTACCATGAATACGGGTGGCCGGTGGACATCGAGTCCTCCGGACCCACGGGCACGCTCCCAGGTACGTCTGTTCCCGCAGCCGGGCCGCCCCGCTGCAGTATATGTGCGGTGAGCGGTCTGAAAATGGTTAAAGTGACACAAAAATTTATCTTTAGTCTCCAAAAATTCTTCATACATATCAATTACCAAATGGCCCTGTGATCTATTTTTCATTTTTGTTTCTTACTGTGTTTTTCTGTCTCCTTGTAATGTCCTCCGTGAGCTCCCTCCCTTTGTTTGGAACAAGCAGTGCACATTAGTTGCGGTCATGTGTACTGCTCTACGCTCTCTTGGAGAACTCTACTGGAGAACTCTTGTAGTCACCTTTGTAGACAGGTGCAGTCTGTACAATCCACTGCAGGTGGCGCTCAATGGAAGTGGCAATGCAAAAGGGAAAGAAAGTTGTGAGGAACTTGGTTCCTCTATGACGTCCTGCGGTCACAGGGAGACAGCTATCCGATTGGATGCTGACGCCCCATGTGACTCCAGTAGCCATCTTGGTTCAGGCAGAATCTTTTTAAGACTTCGATAACTAGAAAGGGATTTGTAAAGGGCTTTAGGAAGTCTTTTTAGTCCTTAAGGGGATGTAAATCCACATTAAAAAAAAAAAAAAACCTGGGACACATCACAGGTCCCAGAAGGCTGCAGGTTGTTGCACAGTAAATTGGGCCTAAGGGTGAAGTTCCGCTTTATGTCCTCCTTCCCGATCCTCTACGACATCCACATTTGGCACAATATTTTTTTTTTTTTTTTTTTTTATAGGTACCCGCTTCACCCCCCCCTTGCCCACGGCCTTCTGGGACACATCACAGGTCCCAGAAGGCTGCAGGACCATTCAAAAAGCACAAAGTGGCTTGCGTTTGCACAGTGGGAAGCCGGGGGCCCAGAGGACAGGCGAAAAACAGGCCCCAGGTGAGGACAGCACTGGATACCTGGATAGTTAAGTGTCCTTTTTAATAAAAGTCAGCAGCTACAGTATTTGTAGCTGCTGACTTATTTTTTTCTTTCAAGGGTGAAGATCCTCTCCAAGATGATACATTTGGGCTGGATTCAATTTACCTTTACTGAAGATGAATCTTGTTTCCAGTGGCTTGGCCTGGCTTTGCATGCCCAAGCTCGAGAGGGTGTAAGCAAGATGTTCTCGGACATCGTTTTAAGCTTTGATCTTAAACAATGCGTTCTAGCAGAAACAGGTCTCTCTGAGCCCAGCAGCAATACTCTGAGGGCAAAGTTTATGTTCAGTAAATATAAGCCTGTCACATTGGTATTTTGCCAGAGGCAGCTAGGACAAGGGTCATTTTTAGTGAAGTTTTGAATTTTTTCCATGTAACCTTCAATGTCATTCACCTAGCATACCGCAGTCATATTCACCCTATTTATAACACAATAATTGTGTACCAGGTGAATGTAGCAGCCAATGACCAGCTGTTGGGGGTCAGGGGTACAGCCTGCAGGCAAATATGGTAGTAGAAGCTCTGCATTGTGCTGAAACCGTGTTTATACAAAGTTTCAATAGGAATTGGGTCCGGCGGAGTTCCAACCTAAAGATTTGAAACATGCTCCATGCTAAAGCCCGTCAGATTTTCGACCGAAAAAGTCCGCTGCAGGTCCGATGAAGCCCACAGACGGTCGAATTGTCCGCCGGACTCGGTCCGTCAGACCAGTCTGGTCGAACAGTCCCCTCATGTGTACGCGGCATTATTTTGACTCCAATGGTTATTTACTAAAACTGGAGAGTGCAAAATCTGATGCAGCTCTGAATAGAAAACTGCTTCCACATAACTCCCAACTGTCCCTGATTTCGAGGGACTTTCCCTGATTTGGAACAAAGTCCCTCTGTTCCTCTTTCCTCCTCATTTGTCCCTCATTTTGGTCTGATCCATATAATTGTATATAAAATGCACTTGTTATCTTTCAAAAAGTGTTTCCCAGTGCTAAACCCTTTATCCAATTTCTAAATTGCCGCATTTGTGGATTTCAAAAGCCAGTAAAAATGAATAGTAGTGATCAAAAAAGTACTTTTTTTTTTTTTTTTTCCCCAAAAAATTTGTATAATTCTCCTGTAGCCTCCCTGGCGGTATGATTATGTCAGATTTTTGCTTCTCAAAGCGGTACAATTGTTTTACATAGAAATTTGGCGTTTTATATTGTAGGCCTGTAATTCTTAGCAATAACACACCTAAATCTGTCCAAACAAGAGTCTAGTAGACATCCCGGGTATGATAAAGTTTGAAACACAAAAGCATTAATTATAATATAATACATAACTATAAATAATCATAAAAAATAATAATATAATAATAACATTAATTTCACTATCACTCAATACTGCAAGTGTTTTAATTTACTATCGCTGTTTTCTAGCTGGTCTAAAACCACTTTTGACGTAAAGGGAAACTTTTTTTGGTTGCTATGGACAATCTCCAGTTTCCAGGCAGAAAGAACAGTATATATCATATAAAACTGCATGCAGGGCATAGGACAAAGCACTAGGGACAAAAGGGATGTGAAATGATTTCATACAGTAATGTAATCTGTAAGATTATAGTGTACTGTATGTGTTATGAATTTTCTATTTTTATTAATTTACCGCCAGGCTCCGCCCCCGTGTGTCAAGATGCTCGCAGGGAACAGAGCCCGACACACAGAGGCATCGGGCTGAGGACGGAGCCCGCAGACACAGCGGGGGGACATTGCAGGATCCTGGGGACAACGTAAGTAACCTGCACCAGGATCCTGCAATGCAATCCTGAGTGTGGCTCGGGGTTACCGCTAATGGTACTGAAATTTAACCCCGAGCCACACTCGGGAAAACTGCCAGGGTGGTTAAGGGGGCGTGGCAGAGGGTCTGTCCTATGCCTACATACTTTTGCTGATAGGTGTCCCTCATACCCATCTTAAAATGTTGGGAGGTATGGCTTCCGGGCATAATTTAACAAGCTGAAGTTTGAAGGTGATTGGCTACCATTCACAGCTGCACCAGATTCTGAGTGCACCAGTTTTAGTAAAGGAATTCACTCATCCTGGAACCCATTACTTACTCCTGACCTCTGTAAGATGCCGGGGTTGTACACCGAGCTCCATGGATTTGCTAAATGCAAAGAGACTATCCAGTTGCACTAATTTTCCCCAGAGTTTAGTAAATGTGGTAAAGCTCTGCTTATTTCCATATTCCAATGATGTGCAATCCAAAACAGTTTTTTTTTTTCCTAGCATCTGACTGGGTATTCTTTACAAAGTTAAGCTTTACCGCATTTATTAAGCTCTGGGGAAAATGAGTGCAACTGCACTTGCAAATTGCACAGTCTTTTTACCTTAGTAAATCCACCAAATTGAGTCTCTTCCACCAAAATTATGTATTTGCTAGCAGTTTTTTTTACATTTCAGGTTTAGTTTGACTTTAGGCTTCATTCCCACCTGATCCCGGGTGGAATCGCTGCAAAACCCTGCAAAATGCCAGATGCGTTTGCCATGCCATTGCTTCTTAATGGCACCCCAATCTCGCCATGATTTTGCCGCGGTTGTCGCACAGTAAGTCGGGCTGCAATCACAAACGTGATTCCGCCTGCGTTCACGTGTGAATGAAGCCTAAGGGTGAAGTTCCGCTTTATGTCCTCTTTCCCGATCATCTACCACATCCACATTTGGCACAATATTTTTTTTTTTTTTTGATAGGTACCTGCTCCCAGTTCCTCTCAGCTTGCCTAGGCAATCTGAGTAAAAATCCACCCCCCCCCCCTTTGCCCACAGCCTTCTGGGACACATCACAGGTCCCAGAAGGCTGCAGGACCAATCAAAAAGCACAAAGCGGCTCGTGTATGCACAGTGGGAAGCCGACTGTGAAGTCACAAGGAGTCACAGCCAGCTTCCCTCAGTAAACATGCCGGGGCCCAGAGGACAGGCAAAAAACAGGCCCCAGGTGAGGACAGCACTGGATACCTGGATAGGTAAGCGTCCTTTTTTATTAAGTCAGCAGCTACAGTATTTGTAGCTGCTGACTTTTATTTATTTTTTTTCAAGGGTGAAGATCCTCTCCAATCTAATACATTTGGACTGGAATCAATTTACCTTTACTGAATGAATCTTGTTTCCAGTGGCTTGGCCTGGCTTTGCATGCACAATCTCGATAGGATGTAAATAAGAGGTTCCCGGACATCGTTTTAAGCTTTGATCTTACCAAACAATGCGTTCTAGCAGAAACGGATTTCTCTGAGCCCAGCAGCAATACTCTGAGGGCAAAGTTTATGCTCAGTAAATATAAGCCTGTCACATTTGGTATTTTCCCAGAGGCGGCTGGGACAAGGGTCATTTTTAGTGAAGTTTTGAATTTTCCCAAGTAACCTTCAATGTCATTCACCTAGCATGCCGCAGTCATATTCACCCTATTTATAACACAATAATTGTGTACCAGGTGAATGTAGCAGCCAATGACCAGCTGTTGGGGGTCAGGGGTACAGCCTGCAGACAAATGTGGTAGTAGAAGCTCTGCATTGTGCTGAAACCGCGTTTATACAAAGTTCCAGCACTGGGAAGGTTAACTGTAATTTATACTCACCGGCCACCTTATTAGGTACACCTGTTTAATTGCTTGGTAACACAAATTGCTTATTAGCCAATCACATGGCAGTAACTCAATGCATTTAGGGATCTAGATGTGGTGAAGATGATTTGCTGAAGTTCAAACCGATCATCAGAACGGGGAAGAAAGGGGATTTAAGTGACTTTGAATGTGGCATGGTTGTTGGTGCCAGACGGGCTGATCTGAGTATTTCAAAACGTTGCCTGGTCTGATGAGTCTCGATTTCAGCTGCGACATTCAGATGGTAGGGTCAGACACAACATAAAAGCATGGATCCATCCTGCCTTGTATCAACGGTTCAGGCTGGTGGTGTAATGGTGTGGGGGATATTTTCTTGACACACTTTGGGCCACTTAGTACCAGCTGAGCATCGTTTAAATGCCACGGCCTACCTGAGTTTTGATGCTGACCCATTTATCTGATATTGGATAAATACGTGTGGCGCTAAGTAGTAGTGTACGTTATTGGGCAAAGCCTGACAGAATGGGAATCCGTGAGGACAACAGCTCAATAAAGTATAATTAATGAAACACCAAAACAACTTGTGTGTTAAACTAGTGAAAGTAATACATAAATAGGTAGGTTAATCGGAGGGAAATCTGATTAACATTCAGGCTGGGTTCACACTGCTGCGGTGCGGGAACGCAGCGAATTTACTGCGGGTTCCCGCACCGCACCAACTCGCACGGCAGTTCACACTGCCATATGCGAACTGCTGGGGAGTGTCATACAATGTTAATGACACCCCCAGTTCAGCCCGCATATCGCAATGCGAACTGACAATCCGGACACTTTCGGATCGCATAGGTGTGAACACCCATGCGATCCGATTTTGGTCCGAACAAAAAAAAGGGTCCTGTGCGAGTTTGGACCGAATGCGGTGCGATATCAGCCATACTATCTGTATGGCTGATATCGCACAGCACAGACATCGCATGTGATGTGAACAGCAGTGCGCTGCGAATCACATGCGATGTCTGCAACGGCCGCAGTGTGAACCCAGCCTAAAGGTCAACAATGGTGAAAACACCTAACTATAAACAATGTAGAGAAGAAAGTAAAGAAATTCTTCCCCATAAATCCCAATTCGAAGGGTGATAAATTAAACAGAACTTGTGAGTAGTGTAGTGACACATATGAAAAGTGTAGAATAGTGAAACACCATAACGACATGTATTGCTGTCATAAAAAAGGTCCAGCGAATAATTGTAAATAACTGATATGACTGCAGTCCAGTGATAAGTAAAAATAAAAAATAAAAAGTCTGTAGTTGTCAAGATGATTGGTAGAAGGCCTTAAATCTGGGGATGGCGTCCACAGGATAAGGAGCTCAGCATATATAGAGATGGGATAGGTAAAAAATACTCTTACCGGAAATGGTGGACCCCTCGGCCAGCGGCCTGGGGGTCAAACAGGCTCAGGATAAGGAAGAGGGTTCCACAGCAGTTGGAGGGGTTGGGGGGAATCCGCGACACTCACCAACCGACCTCTCTGGTTGTAACGACTCTCGGTCTCCAAGGGGTCAATCAAGAGTTGTTCGCAAGGAAGCCGCTTCCAGAGACCAGATATGGGTCCTCAAAAATGGGGTTTAAAAAGGAGACCTCCCCATAGTGTAAATCCGCTTACTGAGAAGCATTTATTTGTAAATCAAAGGCTATACAGCACACCATGACCTAAACATCACAGTCAGGTATAAAACAATAAAAAGCGCTATAGAATAAAAGTGGCAAGACAGGCATAACCACCCGACGCGTTTCGTCCTACGGGACTTCAACTGGGGTACATGACTGTCTGCCACAAATGCCTGTATATATATAAAAGACTTATAATTACCCAGTATTAGCAGCTGTTTGTGCCATGTGTGCCGTTACTTCCGGGTTATCCGGAAGGGGGCGTCAAGATGGGAGATCTACCAATCCCAAGGAATCAGGAACTGGCTCTAAACCAAGCCTCAATATGGAAGATCCTATACGGATATGTCATGGGCGGCGTCTACCTCCTTAGTGGGAAGGTGACGTCAGTCCGCCAATAAGATTCAAAGGCCGGGGAATGACGTGTCAACCAGGGCACGTCACCTCCCATGGCCAATCGTGGCCCGAATGCAAAAGACGTACAGCGTCCAATAGGAGGCCGTACTGAAAAACCACGTGCGACGTCAGTTCCGCAGTCGTCGGAGGTGACGGAGGATGGAACACAGATGCGTCCAATGGGAGGGCGTACTGAAAAAACACGTGCGACGTCAGTTCCGTAATCACCGGAAGTGACGGAGGATGGAACGCAAATGCGAACCAAGCCTCACTATGACAAGACGGCAAACAGACTAGTCCGCCAGTGGTAATACACGCAACGCACAATGAGGTCTGGAGCGCACATGCGGTCCAGCCTCCATAGTAGAAAAAAAGGTGATTTAACATGGCGCAAACATCGCTAAATTCAACAACCTTAAATTGGCTAATGAAAAAATGTGTTATAATCCTGCAGTAATGTACAAAATTTCTAAACCATAACTGGGTGAAAAATATCATGACCCTGTATACCTATAAAAAACTGATAATCAGAATAAAACGGAAAAACCCTTTTGGGGGACTGTAAAGTAGGTACATACTATTATCAGAGAATGATGTAAGAAACGGAGGGGGGGGGGGGGAATAAATACCACTATTAGAACCCCAACCCCCCATCATAAAGAAATAACAATAAAAGTGGAAATAAAATTATTGGGAAAATCGTAAGGGAGGACCACTAGTATAACAATCAAGACTGGTTAATGAAAGCATTTATATCCCAGTCGACATTGAGGCCAAATGGTAAATAACATTTTAATTGATGTATCCAGAAAGTTTCTAATCTAGACACGCCCCTTTTCCTAGACGCGCCCCTCCAATGTGGAATAAATTTATCAATAACCTGGAACTGGATACCATTCGGATTTTGATTATGGCATTGCAAAAAGTGTTTAGGGACGCTGTGATTTGTGAGGCCTTTTTTAATATTAGCTATATGCTCATTACCTCTCACTGATAGTGTACGTATGGTCCGGCCTACATACTGTTTTTTGCAAGGACATGTGATCAAATAGACCACATATCTGGTCTCACATGTCAAAAAGTGTTTTATCCGATATTCCCTACCCGTAGAGGTAGAAATGAATGTCTCCGTTCGTCTGCGTCCACTAACGTTGTGTAAACATACGTTACATCGTTTACACGGGAAGAAGCCTTTCATATTATGAAAGAAGGAACGAATCGGGGGGGGATCGATAACATTAGAGGCAATCTGGCCTCTAACGGATGGAGCCCCCTTAAAAATTATACCACTTCGTTCAGGAAGGACCGGACCCAATATTGGGTCATTTTTAAGGACTCTCCAGTGTCTTGCTAGGATTGCTTTAATCTGTTTATGTTGTATAGAGAAATTTGTCAACAAAGACCATTTGTGTTTATTATCAGAGTTGCTTTTGGGTTGTCCCGTCAATAAAGATTCTCTATTAATCTAAGCAATATTCATGATTTCCCTATCTACATCTCCGGAGTCATAGCCCTTATTGATGAACCTGGACCTCAAAATCTGCGTCTGTTTGAAATACTCAGTAAGGTTACTACAATTACGTCTAATCCGTGTGAATTGACTGCGTGGCACCGATTTCAGCCACGTGGCGTGGTGGCAACTATCGACCGGAATGTAACCATTCCGGTCGGTTGGTTTGAAAAATGGTTTAGTTTCTAGGTGGTCATTAGCTACAACTATTTCTAGATCTAAAAAGTGGATAGAGGAAGCACTGACCTCATATTTCAGTTCAATCCCAATCTTATTGTCATTAAGTTTCTTCAAAAAAGCATGTAAAGCGTCAACACTCCCTCTCCAAAGGAGGAGGATGTCGTCTATGTACCTCGCCCAAAGGACCAACTCCGGGGGGTCGAGGGCATAGACGACATCCTCCTCCCAGCGGGCCATAAAAATGTTGGCCAGGCTAGGGGCGAACTTGGCGCCCATAGCCACTCCCTTTCGTTGAATGTAAAAATCTCCATTATACCAAAAGTAATTATGTTTGGTCGCGAACCTCAACAGGTCCATAATGAATCTCTGCTGGGTTCTTGGGATAGAGTCCTCCCTAGATAGAAAAAGTTCAACCGCAGCAAACCCAGCATCATGGGGTATAGAGGTATATAGCGACGTTACGTCAGCAGTAACGAGGAGAAGGTCATTACTGTAAGTTATACTATTGAGTTTGGAAATAGTATCTTTAGTATCCTTAAGATAAGATGGTGTGGACTGTATGATGGGCTGTAAGAAAAAATCTATGTACTTCCCTATACGGGAAGTGATAGACTCAATGCCGCTAATGATAGGGCGGCCAGGCGGTTGAGTAACACTCTTATGTATCTTTGGTAAATAGTAGATTACCGGGATTCTCGGGGCGGTTGGAATAAGAAAGCTTTTTTCTTTATTATTTAAAATGCCTAGTTGAAAACCGGTGTCCACCAGGTCTGTGAGTAGCCTCTTAAAAGAAACTGTAGGGTTAGTATAGATCCTAGAGTATGTATCAGTGTCACTTAGGATTCTAGTCATTTCTGAGTGGTAGTCGTTTTTATCCAATACGACTATTCCGCCCCCCTTATCAGCGGGGCGGATAACTAGGTCTTTTCGTTCGCATAGTTTCTTAAGTCCAGTTCTCACAGTAGGGTTACTAAATACTCTTTTGGGTGGTAGTTTATCCAGGTCCTGTAAAACTAAGTCCCGAAACACTTTAATAGAAGGAGCGGTAGGGCCAGGGGGGTTGAAAAGGGAAGGGTTTGAGAGTCCTGAATGGACTATATGTGAATTAGTCTCCATTTTTGGTCTCATGGGATTGGAGATGATATATCTCTGTACATTCAGTTTTCGTACGTATTTTTGAATGTCTATAAAAGTATTAAATTTATTTAATTTATTCGGAGGGGCGAACTTTAAACCTTTCTCCAAGACCAAAAGTTCGGCTTCCGAAAGAGAGGTTTTGCTAAGATTAAATATCCCACTTTCTTTCAGACCCTTTTTCTTTTGTCGGGAACGCCTCCCCCCTCTGGTCCCACGTTTCCGTCTATGGCTCGCTTGAATCTCCCTTGTTCTTTGGGAAAATCCCCTTGATAGGAGGGGCCTGGTTGCTGCTGGTTATAATTGAAGGGTGATTTATTATAAGTCTGGAGTCTGTCTCTCTATACGGGTGATAGGAATTATGGTTCTCACGTGGTCTGTCCTCTCTCAAAGGGGAATATCTATTGAACGTACGTATAGGGGTCCTCTGTGGGTAGGAGTATTCATAATGTTCGGCCACGGCCTACCTGAGTTTTGATGCTGACCCATTTATCTGATATCCCTTTAGTTTTATATAGGGATGTCCATCCCTTTATAACTACAGTGTCCCCATCTTCTGATGGCTCCTTCCAGCAGAATAATGCACCATGTCACAAAGCTCAAATCATCTCACCACTGGTTTCTTGAACATGGCAATGAGGTCACTGTACTCTAATGTACCTTTGGCATGTGGTGGAACAGGAGATCCGCATCATGGATGTGCAGCCTACAAATCTACAGCAACTGTATGATGCTATCATATCAATATGAACCAAAATCTCTGAGGAATGTTTCCAACACCTTGTTGAATTTATGACATGGAGAATTAGGCAGTTCAGAAGGCAAAAGTTTGTGACCATTGACTGATGAATGGGGATGAGGGATGAACCCTAGTTATGAATTTAGGGGTCACTGACTGTAATAGGAGTAGGTGATGTCTGGTTGTGGAATGAGGGGGGTCCCTTGCTGTGGAATGAGGGGGATCCATGGTTGTGGAATGAGAAGGGGGTCCCTTGCTGTGGAATGAGGGGGATCCATGGCTGTGGAATGAGGGGGGTCCATGGTTGTGGAATAAGAAGGGGGGCCCTTGCTGTGGAATGAGGGGGATCCATGGCTGTGGAATGAGGGGGGTCCCTTGCTGTGGAATGAGGGGGGTCCCTTGCTGTGGAATGAGGGGGGTCCCTTGCTGTGGAATGAGGGGGGTCCCTTGCTGTGGAATGAGGGGGATCCATGGGTGTGGAATGAGGGGGGTCCATGGTTGTGGAATGAGAAGGGGGGTCCCTTGCTGTGAAATAAGGAAGGAGGAACCTGGCTGTACAATGAGGGGGGTCCCTGGCTATTGAATGAGGGGGTGCCTTTGCTGTGAATTTTGGGGGGGGGGGGTTGGCTGCTGAATGAGGGAGGGTATTCCCTGGCTACTGAATGAAGGGGTCCCTTGCTGTGGAATAAGGGGGGAGCCCTTACTGTGGAATGAGAAAGGGGATCACTGGATGTAGAATGAGGGGGTCCCTCTTGGATTGGGGGGGGCTGGCTGTGGACCATCTCCTGTTGCATGTCTTCAGTCTGATAGTTTTCTGTAGCATTACATTCACTAAATATTATGTGTGTCCCGTTGGTGATGTCAGGGGATATTGTCTGCACCAGTCATATGCATCAGGGGACTCATCTAGTATCTACAACAACCGTTATTAATCTGTTGCAGTAATCTAAATTTGCTTGTGTCACTGAGTCATCTCATGTCCTTTCAGCTGCTTTCCTAATGTACCCACTGCAACATCTTGGGGAGCTCCCATCGTGTGGGAGGGAACCTACGACTCTGAGGAGGAAAATCGATTCCATCAGAAACAAAGGACCGTGGTTGGACTCTCAGTCTTTGCTGTAAATCAGTGAGTGTTCTTATCTTCTGAGCCATGTGATTGCATACACTATTTCTTATTTAGTTAAATCTATAATTGATTTAAGTCAGTTTTATTTAAAAATTGTTAAAGCTGAACTCCAGACAGACATGAGAGACACAATTTAAAGTTATACTAAAGTCTTTTTTAAAAAAATAACAAATATGTCATACATACTGCTCTGTGCAATGGTTTTGCAAAGGGCACCCCAGATCTTCCTCTTCTCAGGATCCCCCACCAGCGCTCCTGGCCCCTCCCTCCAGCCGAGTGCCCCCACAGCAAGCAACTTGCTATGGGGCACCCAAGCCGAGCCTCTACTCTCTGCGTTCGGCCCCGCCCCCTTTCTCTCCTCATTGGCTCACTGACTTTGATTGACAGCAGCGGGCCCCTAAAACGCTGCCCAGGCTGTCTAAAGTACAGCGCATAATCATCAAAGAGATAGCTGAAGAATATGGATACCTATAGCCCTATGTACCAGCTCACCTAGAGAAAGATCTTAGACAAGGAAACGCAATGGGTGGATGAGGCTGTGCGAAGTTTCCTGCGGATCCCTTTGCAGGTGGACTTTCCAAAACTGTCACCCAAGGTAGCTGAAAGATACGTCTCAGTGCTGCACACCTGTGGCTACGGCCGTAAAATCAACCTGGACTGTGTGATCATTTGCCGACCTGGCAACAAGGATCCAGGTCGGAGATTGGTACCCACTCACGTCACTTCCGGTTGCGGAGTTTCGGCCTGTGGCACGCACGCCGGTGTGGAGCTCTTGGATTGTAACTAGGACACGCTAGCCTTTACACTTGACTGTGTCAAGTCTTGTTTTTAATGAACTTTTATATATACTTTTAATAAACAAACCATTCGGATTCACACTATGAGTGCCCGTCTCTTTCATCCATGAGGATATCCTACTGTTTGCCATGGAGGAGGTGATTACTACAACTTTATCTTTTGCAAGTTGGCCACCCCCGTAGGGGCATAAGGATCTGGATACTCCATTGTTTGCTGTGCCAAAGATGAGGTGATTGCTCCGGATACTGCCATTATACTCACCACATGCGCTTTACCCCTGCAGGGGTGCAAGGATCTGGTGAGTGGGGAACTGAAGGGGAGCATGGAAGTCACTTCATTTGCTGCACATGATCTGTGACTAAACATAGGCATGGGTCACCTTGGATAAGCACAAGTCACTTGAGATTTTGTCATTTTGCACCACTAAAGATTGGACTTTGTAATTTATAAATAATTATATATATGTATGTATGTATGTATGTATATGAATGTGTATGTAGCACTAACTCTCGGTGGAGCTACTGGTTTAAGCGGGCTTGTTACCTTCACTCTCCTTCCCTCTGTTTTACCGGCACCGGGTCTAGGGGTTCCGTTGAGTTTACCTCTGGACGACACATGCACCAACACTTGAGTACGTTTTCAATGCTTTACTGAACAATTTACTAAGGAAATAGCAGGAAAGAGGCAGAAGGGAAACTGCAGAAGAAACTCAAATATCTTCTCATAAGGTTCTTGGCAAATGTCCTGGTAGGATTTGGATATTATAATAGAATGCGCTCCCCTCATGGGACACACTCTTTGCTCGCCTGGATAGGCCTCTCTCACTTGCCTAGCAGCCAGTACGTAGCATGCACAAAAGTCTCTGCCACAGACTTGTTTGGGATAAACGCGTACGATCCTCTGCCACAGGATGTATTGTTTTTTTCTGCAATGAACGTCAGTCACAGTGCTTGAACCTTTAAGCCAACCCGGCAACACTATGCTGTATAGTTACTTTTAGGATACGTCCTCCAACCGAGTCACCAGGCCCCTCTCCAGACCAATACGCTGCGTGATACTTCCATGATGGGTCCTCCCCTGGGATCTCCTCGGTTGTCCAGCTTCCTCCCTCTGGATAGACAGCTCAGGACCATTCCTCGGCTGCTGTGGTAGACCCCAGACAAGCTTCTGGGCCCACCCCTGCGCCGCAGCGGCGTGGGACTCCGGAACGGAGAACCCACGAGATTGCTCTCTAATGCATACCTGTGGGCCAGGGGGGCCAGCAGGTGACTGAAAAATGAACCCCTCAATATGGCGTCTGTCCCATAAATACCCCCCGCCCAGAATGCATCTCGGAGGACCACCTCCACCGAGTTGTCCCTAGGACAGAAGAGCATCCATACGCTTCAACACGTTGCCTTTCCAACACTGACCAGTAATAACAGCGACACCCACCGGTGTCCCTAAGAAGGAGGGAAACTGCTGGGAAATATGTTTCACCCAAGTGATAATATTAATGGACTCTGGCGATTCAAAGACACTGGGGTGTTAGCTAGATAGGATGGGCTATGGTAAGAAAGGGGGTGAAAGTTCTTACCGTGTATACTGAATAATGGACTGCCCAGTGTCGCATGTTGGCTACCAGGTGGTGTGAGAAGTGCCAGCCTGAGCGAGCCCTCATTTATATTATGTGTTCATCTCTAGTACATGCTAAGAAAGTTTGTATCATAATTGTGAAAGGAGTGGCATTTTTGGATGAGAATGAGGCCCACTTTCATTCATGTGTGTATGGTTCAGATATGTTATAGGGTGTATTTACACTGCTAAGCTGTTCTCGGCTGAGGAAAATTAACAACACGTTTAAGTTTCACTTACGTACATATTGCACGGCAGGGGCGGACTGACAACACTCAGGGCCCCCGGACCAAATAAAGCAAGGGCCCCCTGTCAGGCCCCGCCCATGACCCACCCCTAACCCCTCCCATGGCCCACCCCTGACCTCGCCCCTACATTTTGCAAAAAGTACAACTTCTGCCATTTTTTTTAATGGGACCTGGAGGGGGGGTCTCTCGCTAACAGTGTCCATTAGAGAGTCTCTGTTAGATAGAGAGAGACCCCACACCAGGACCTATTAGAGACTACAAAGGAGTATAATGGGACCTGGAGGGGGGCCTCTTTCTACCAGAGTGTACAGTGAACACCTTCATTCACTCTGGTCCTCACAGGACCCCCTCCTTTTGCCATGACTCTCACCCCTGCCCAAACCTCTCACAAAGTAGAAATAAAATTGGCACTGTGTAGCGCTCCTCTTACCTTAACTATGGGTACTGTAGCTGTGGCTGGTTCCCACGTCCTCTGTGGTTGGCTGGCTCCCTGGTTTGGGTGGGTCACCGTGGGTGGCTAGCTGGCACCCTGGCCCTGCTGTGGGTGGGTCAATGTGAGTGGGTGGCTGGCACCCTGGCCTTGCTGTGGGTGGGTCACCGTGGGTGGTTGGGTGGCACGCACCCTGGCTGGTGTGTCCTCTCCTCTTCCACCATTTTGGGCACTGTTTGCTGAGTTGAGGGAGGTGCTTGGAGGGAAGTGGTGATCTTTTCCCTATCCGGGACGGTAAATCTAGAAGGTTTGCAGCAGGCCCTGTGCACGGAGACATGTGGCGCAAAACATAATGACGTTGCCTGCGTGTGCGGGTCCTCTCTGTGCCCATTTTGAGAGTCTATGTTAGAAAAAGCCCTCATCAGTACTCACCAATGCAGCCTCTCCAGTGCCTCTCAGTGCAGCCTCACCAGTGCCAATAAGCGCAGACTCGGCAGTGCCAATCAGTGCAGCCTCACCAGTGCCCATGAATGCAGCCTGATCAGTGCCCATGAATGCAGCCTTATCAGTGCCCATGAATGCAGCCTGATCAGTGCCCCTCAATGCAGCCTCAACAGACTGCTCTTACCAGTGCCCCTCAATACAGCTTTACCAGTGTGCCCCCTCCATGCAGCCTCAGCAGAGTGCCCCCTCCATGCAGCCTCAGCAGAGTGCCCCCTCCATGCAGCCTCAGCAGAGTGCCCCCTCCATGCAGCCTGATCAGTGCATGGGGGATAGCCGCTGGATCACACAGAGTGGGTAACTCCCGCTGTGAAACCTGGCGACCGCTGTCATCGGATGTCCCGCCTCCTTTGTTAGACATTACATGTCCCGGCATTGGTCCAGTGAGACATCTATCAAAGGAGGCGGGACATCGGGTGACAGCGGTAAGCACAGGGCCACTGTTAGAAATCATGGGGCCCCATACAGCTTACCTGACAGGGCCCCATTTAACCTCGCCCTTGACCCCATCCTAGGCTCCTCCCCTGATCCAACCCCTTTAGATTTGTCCATGTTTACATATGTACGCATACTGTGTCCTAGGAACTGGATGTTGCTGCTCACATCCTTAATGGGACACCTGATGGCATGGGAGAGCCCAGTAAAAAGGTAATGGCGGGACGGTGGTGGAACCCCCTTCCACTGCCTGTAAAAGTAATCCAGGGATTTCTTAGCAACTAGGATTACTTTTACTTTGAGCAGACTTGTTGGGGCTAAAAAATTATATCTTGATCATTGCTGCAGCGATGACCAAGATATCACCCTTCCAATCAAGCAATGTACCAGTATGTTGCTGGACAGGAAGTGGTTAAGGAGGGTGGTTGGGGGGCACATGTTTACTGCCCCCCCAAATGTAAGTGTAAAGTAACATCACACTGCTTATGATTATCAGCATTATGAA
This sequence comes from Lithobates clamitans, assembly GCA_037952925.1. Lineage (NCBI taxonomy): Eukaryota > Metazoa > Chordata > Amphibia > Anura > Ranidae > Lithobates > Lithobates clamitans. Next base: position 1,648,945 of record JBBGZY010000183.1, read on the forward strand.
AATTGCGCAGGCAGCACAGTCAGCATGTGCTCTGTCATGGATCTGTCACAGTGTTGCATGCCTTTTGGGTGCTGACTTATTGTTATGTTAATTTATGCCTGTACTGTATATTACAAACTTTAACCCAGTACAGGCATAACAAAGTCAGCACCAAACAACAATATGACACACTGACAGATCCGTGACAGAACACATGCTGACTGTGCTGCCTGCCTGAGTATCATAATGCTGATAATCATGACCTGCTGCTATGCTGTGTAAGCCCAAGTGAGACAGTGAGGATTCTATCCTCTGTTCTCCACTCACTCTGCAGTGCAGGTGCAGCCACGCTGTCCCCCAGGTTCTTGCTCTCTCTCATCCACTGAGCCGCCTGTCGCCTCACCTCAGTCTTGGCAGTCGGCACCTGAAAACGGGAGTCGGAGCCTCGTCGTATCACTCCGCCAGGGAAGGCAGTGGGCAGCGGCAGCCGGAACTAATTAACTAGCAGAACAATGTGCGTTTTTTTTTTGTTGCGCCCGAAAAAGGAGAAATAGTCCGACTGCTGCGCTCACCTCCTGGGCCCCTCTGTAGACATGATGGGGCCCAGGAAAATGTCATTACAACCCCTCTTAGTACTAGCGGGGGTATGGTTTTGAAATCCCTCGATTTTAATATGCATAAAATAACTGGAAAGTGATCACCAGCCCTAAAGGGTCCAGAAGGTGGCACTGGCGGGCCCCCTTTAGCGGCCGGGCCCTCGGTCCATGTCCGAATGGACCGACTGGTCAGTCCGCCCCTGTTGCACGGTATTATCATAGGGATAGGATGCATTTGCATTGCTGTTTATTTTCTCTTTCAGGTGTTCCTGCACCATTGCGTCTTCCTTGGACAAGGAGAGACAGTGACCCAACATGGATAATAATGCTAAATATTCATGAAATTTACTACTGTATATATTAGATAGATAGTTAGGATAAGGCTATTGTTGATATGTTTTCCCTTGCCTGTTTGGGTGGTACACCACACGTTAAGGAGGGAGTCCACCTAAAAAAAAAAATATTAAAATCCAGCAGCTACAAATACGGCAGCTGCTGACTTTTAATAAATGGCCACTTACCTGTCCTGGAGTCCAGCGATGTCGGCAGCCAAACACGATCAATCGCTCAGCTCTCGGCTGCTGCCGCCGCCATTCTCTGTGAGGGAATCAGCAAGTGAAGCGTTGCAGCTTCACTTCCCGGTTCCCTACTGCGCACGCGCGAGTCGCGCTGCGCGTCCTAAGTGGTCCCCGCTATCTCCTGTGTGTTTCCCAGGAGACAGCGGGGGGGGGGTGCGGGAAGGGTCATGACTATCCACGGGAGTCTATTCCAGGAAGTGGGTGCAAATACCTATAGTAGACGGGTATCTGCACCCCCCTCCCCCTGAAAGGTGCCAATTGTGGCACCGGAGGGGGGGAGGAATCAGATGAGCGGAAGTTCCACTTTTGGGTGGAACTCCGCTTTAAAGGATCACTAAAGATGGTTTTTTTTTTTTTTTTTTTTTTAAATAACAAACATGTTATACTTGCCTCCACTGTGCAGCTCGTTTTGCACAGAGTGGCCCGAACCTGGTCTTCTGGGGTCCCTCGGCGGCTGTCTCAGCTCCCCCCGGCAAGGACTCAACACCTTCATGCGAGCTCCCTCACATGGTGTTAAGTGCTTGCGGGCGCGCTCCCATGATACAGCCGGCGGCCATAGCCGCTCACTGTATCACTCAGCCCCGCCCCCGGCGTGCCGCATCATTGGATGTGATTGACAGCAGTGCGAGCCAATGGCTGCGCTGCTTTCAATCCATCCACTGTAACCAATCAACGGCCAGGCTGAGCGGCGTTAGGATGTTGGGGGCGAGCGCGGGACATTCTAAGGGTCAGGTAAGTAAAACGGGAGGGGGGGCTGGGGGGGCCGGTATTGTCAGATGTTGTTTCACCTTAATGCATAGAATGCATTAAGGTGAAAACTTTTATCTTTACAACCCCTTTAAATTGTATATATGGTGTCTGATATTTATCTACCCTGTGTGGACTGCCATTTGCTCATGTGTGTGTTGCACATGTTTATTTCATGTGGTGTGCATAGATAAGACAAGGGCATTGCAAGGACAGATTAGGAATAGATGGGGTGTCTCAGCCAATGGGCAGGGATTGTCTTGGGTCCCTTGGCCTGCTGGGAGAGCCTATTTATTTGGGTGGAATCAGGTGATCAGAGTCTGTGCCACCTGAATGGCTGTCTGGGTGGACGCGTGTTGTATTGCCCCGGGTTGCTAGGCCAGAGTCTGAGGCCTAATTCGGGGACATCTGGCTGCTAGGCTGTCTGAGGGCCTATCCAGAAGCAAGAGCGTAGGGTTTGGACTGCGGCTTGCAGTTCAACCAGAAGTGATGGTTCTGCCGGCCGGAGAACCTGTCGTAGTCAGTCGAGGGGAAGCTGTCGCCACTAAGGGGCATCCACCTTATTACCAGGGATAAGCAAGTACCAGAGCAGCGTTCTCACCAACCAAGGATGGTGAAGAATTGGGAAACTTTGGCAGGTGTCAAGCCAGGGACCCAGCCAGCGAAGGTGACACTTGCAGAGCAGCCTTGTGTGCCAAGCCAGGGACTGAGCAGGCCAGTGGGGTGAAGTTTGAGGAGTATCTGTGAGTGCCAAGCTAGGGACCCAGCAGGGACACGGGGGTGACTCTTGAGGAAGATACTCAGTGAGATGATTGGAAAAGCTCAGAAGATCCAGTGGCAGTGGATCAGCGGGTCTAGGTGATAGACTGGGAGCTCAGTTGAGTGAGGATCGAAAAAGGAGGTTATGGCCAGAGTGAGAGTTTATTGCAACCTTTGTTAGAAACTGTTCAAGATTGTTGCCAAAGGAGACAGCGTGTCTACACATGCAGATGTGGCGTCCGGCTGGGTGCAATTCCCTGCATGGCTGTCTACCTATAGAAGTGTCAGAGTCTGCTAATTGACATTGCAACTACTAAAAGGGTGTCCTGGCCCTAACCCTCTCTCCCACAGTTTTGTTTAAGAGAAAATAAATCTCTTTGCATTCAAGAAGTGTCTGGTGCCCATTAATCTACCTTACATTGCACTCACCATGCCTCATGACCCATTCTACACAGAAAGATGTCAGCTGTCCCTAACTCTGGTGGTCACAATTAGGCCTGTAGAGGCCCGGGACTTGGCTACAATTCATTAAGGTAAAAAACCTTCTGCCTTTAGAACCACTTCAATGCATCTCTGTATCCATGAATATATAATGAAATGTAATTTTTTAATATGTAAGCAGTGTTCATAACCTGAAATAGACTTGGTATCGGCTTCATGCAATCCCCTGTACAGCAGAGCTCAGACTAAGGCCTAGTTCACATGGGCGTACTACAGCATAAACCCACGTGAGGGCCGTGTTTGCCCACATAAGGATTCACATATGTGCATCCCCATGCAGGCAAACCCATGTGAAAAAATGGCAGCACCCTGTCATGAAGAGTATTGTAAAAGGCCTAGTTTCATTGTGGACTTCAAGAGAAAACATGATGCGTAAATGGTAAAATAATTGTAATTGAGAGCAAGTACTTTTCATTTCTTAATAGCTTAACATTGTTAGGGGGATTACAGTTCTATTTTAAGCTGGCCATAGATGGAGTATGAGTAAGAAGTAACATTTACAAGGTCTGTAAATGTTACTTAACCACTACAGCCCCGGAAGATTTGGCTGCTCAATGACCAGGCCATTTATTTTTATTTTTTTTTACTAGTAATGGCGGTGATCAGCGATTTTTATTGGGACTGCGACATTATGGCGGACAGATCGGACACTTTTGACACATTTTTGGGACTACTGACAATTATACAGCGATCAGTGCTATAAAAAGGCACTGATTACTGTATAAATGTCACTGGCAGGGAAGGGGTTAACACTAGGGGGGCGATCAAGGGGTTAACTGTATTCCCTGGGTTAACTGTGTGTGTTCTAACTGTAGGGGGGTGGGAGTGACTGGAGGAAATGACAGATTGTTGTTCCTAGTTAGTAGGAACTCACGCTCTGTCTCTCCTCTACTCACAGAACAGGGATTTGTGTGTTTACACACACACGACCCTGTTCTGGCTTACATACAGCTAGGACGGTTCGCAGAATCGTGCCGACATGCTGCAGTATATTGACGGTGGCTGGTCCACAAGCGGTTAACCGCAGCAGAGAAAAATCTATTAAAATATCAACGTAAAAACACATTACAGTGTATGTAAACCCTAACAATGAATTTATCCGATTTGCTTGGTTTTGATCTGTTAAAGAGGAGCTCCAGGCTCCACACTAAAAAATTACCAAATACAAATACTGTAGCTTCTGACTTTTTTTATTATTAGGGCACTTACCTGTCCAGGAATCCAGTGGTGTCCTCACCTGAGCCAGTTTTTTCTTTTTTTTCTTCTTTTTTTTTTCACATTATAATTTTATTAAGAAGTTTTAAGATGATACAATATATATACAAGATTAGTATAGTACATAAAACAGGAACAAGATAGATTTCCTATAAAAACCTATAGTAGTAAATGTGAATTATTAATTAATCATAACAAAAATCATCTTTCATTTTTAGGCTACTTTCACACTGAGGCGCTTTACAGGCATTTTAGCACTAAAAATAGCGCCTGTAAAGCGCCTCTCCTGTCACTCCAGTGTGAAAGCCCGAGTGCTTTCACACTGGAGCAGTGCGCTTGCGGGACATTAAAAAAAAGTCCTGCAAGCAGCATCTTTGGGGCGCTCCTAAAACGCCCTGCCCATTGAAACCAATGGGCAGCGCCGCCGAAGAGCCTGTAAAGGGCTTCGGCAGCGGTGCTTTGCAGGCACTATTAACCCCTTCATCTGCTGCTAGCGGGGGTTAAAAGTGCTCCACTAGCGCTAGTAGAGCACTTTTAACCCCCGTTAGCAGCAGGGGTTAAAGGTGAGGGACAAATGAATTGGGGGGGGGTATATAATAACACACGTAACATAACCAAAATTATTTGTAAAGGGGGGGTGATGAATAATAATATCAGCATGTTCTATAAATGTATAGTAATAACAATAACATAAGGAAGTTTGTGGAGTGTTGTAGAGTCAAGTTTTATCAAAATCTAACTTTACGGACAGGCTCAACCATTCAATCCAGATATTACATTAACGTTTAATAAAAATGGTCTTTGAGGACAAAGGGTGTGGCCTCAAAAGTAAGAAATTGTTCTTTATGTGCCCACTATGAGCTTATAGTTATCTGAATGTAACCCAAGTATTCCAAACTTTATGATAGTAGTCTAGACGGTCATATGAAAGTGCCATAGTTTCTTCCATAGCATGGAAACTTTTCATTTCAGACAGCCAATCCCTTGTTGTACATGTGGATTTCCAGGCTCTGGGTATTAGGATTTTTGCTGCGTTAAGCAGGTGCCTAACCAGAGAATTTTTGTAAGGGCGTATAGGTTGTGTAGAGGTTTTAAGAAGACGGAGGGCAGAGTCTAACTCAATATCAGTTCCTGTGATCTCTTTTGAGATCAGAGGACCATGCCACCAGATATGTAATATAGTTCCAGTTACTTTCTTGCATCTCCAGCAGGAGTCTGTGGTCTGTGGAAACCAGGAGTGTAATTTGTCTGGGGTGGCGTACCACTGGGTTCATCTCATATGAGGTTTCTTGGAGTTTAGTACACTTGTGGGCTAGCATACAGGCTCTATCCCATTGGAGGTCTGCTATGGATCTTCCTAATGCCTTTTCCCATTTAGCTTTAAAATCAAGGTTATGTTTGATGATAAAGGTTTGAAGCCATGAATATGCTAGTGAAGTAGTTTTCTTTGTCATTGTGGCATTCAAGCATATGATTTCTAATTGCGTAGGAGCTTGGGAAAAGGAGTGTTTGAATTTGTGTTTGCTCAAGAAGCTAAGAAGTTGTAGGTATGTCCATTGGGGGAGAACCTGACGGCCACACAAGGTTCGCAAACTTCCTCTTGATTTTATCACTCTGTCCTGCATGCAATGAGAAGCTAGTAATGGGGTGTCATTACTGGTGGTAGGAATCATTTTATTTCTTAGTCCAGGGCTGAATTCTGGATTATCTGCTTTCCTGGTCAAGGGTCCAGGAATAGAGGCTATTGCCGCGTACACATGGTCGGACTTTCCCACAGGAAATGTTCGATGTGAGCTTGTTGTCGGAAAGTCCGACTGTGAGTATGCTCCATCAAACATTTGCTGTCGGAGTTTCCGCTCACAAATGTTTGAGAGCAGGTTCTCAAATTTTCCGCCAACAAAACTTGTTGTTGGAAAGTCCGATCGTGTGTACACAAGTCCATCTCACAAATGTTCACATGCTCTGAATCAAGCAGAAGGAGCTGCACTGGCTATTGAACTTCCTTTTTCTCAGCTCGTCGTACGTGTTGTACGTCACCGCGTTCTCACGTTCGGAATTTTTGGCCAACATTTGTGTGACAGTGTGTATGCAAGACAAGTTTGAGCCAACATCCTTTGGAAAAAAAATCCACGGTTTTGTTGGCGGAAAGTCCAATCGTGTGTACGAGGCATATCTCGTAATTGCGTGCCGTTAAGTGGAAGATTTGTAATGTAGCGCCTATGTAGGGATGTTGCTTTATTGATAGCGGGTATTGGGATTTGTGAATCCATTGTAGGAATCGTAGAGGAAGACGGGATATTGCATTTTAAATAGATATCCAATCCCTGTTTTGGGTGTGTCAATGCCAATCTATGATCCTTGTGATATGTGTGGCATAATAATATCTTTTAAGGTCAGGTATACCCATGCCTCCTGCCTTTTTGGAGCGTGTGATCGTATTAAAGTTTAGTCTCTGTTTTTTATGAGCCCATAAAAATTGTCTCTGTATGTGTTCTAAATGTCTAAAGAAGGTGGATTTTATGCATGCAAAATAGTCTGGGAAGAATGACCATTTTGATAATAGCAGTTCTTCCAAACCAAGAAAAGCCACCTGAGTGCCATTTCTTGAGGTCTAAGGAAATATGTTTTAGTAAAGGTGAAAATTTTTGGTTAAACAGAACTTTAGAGTTCGGGGTGAGCCAAATTCCTAAGTATTTCAGTGCTATTTTTTCCCATTTGAAAGGGCAAATTCTATGAGTTGATTTGAGTTTTTCTCTCGGTAGTGAAATATTTAAAGCTTTTGATTTGCTATAATTGATTTTTAAGTTTGAAATATACCTAAAAGTTTTAAAGTTTTTTCCAGTAGGTTGGGAATAGAAATATGTGTGTGCGTCGGAAAAAAGAGGAGGTCATCAGCATATGCTGCTAATTTAAATTCTCTTCCTGCTGTTTTAAAACCATGAATGGAAGTGTTTTCATTGATTAAACGGATGAAAGGTTCTAAGGAAATGATGAATAATAGAGGTGAAAGGGGCAACCCTGTCTAGTGCCATTTTTTGATTTGTATGATGTCAGAGAGAGTACCATACCAATTTTTGAAGAATTGAGGGTGGTAATCGAAGATAACATTTATGTTTTGTAGGCCAATATGTTTGCAAGTCGCGAACACGTAGTCCCAATTTACTTGATCAAAGGCCTTATCTTTGTCTGTGAACAGGAGAAGACCTTAGATTTTATCTAGGTGTGCATTATGAATCAGGTTTAGGGCTTTGATGATGTTATTCCTGGCTTCTCTTCCTGGCATAAAGCCAACTTGTTCTGGGCCAATTATCTTCTCTAAAAGAGGTCAAAGACGGGTTGCTAAAATTTTTGTAAGAAGTTTTACATCCACGTTGAGTAATGAAATTGGTCTATAGCTTGAGTAGTCCTTGGGGTCTTTATTTGCTTTTGGGATCACCGTAATGTGAGCTTGTAGGAAGGATTCAGGGATTCTTGGGTGGGTTTGTAAAGAATTGAGATATGCTAGGAGAAGGGTTTTTAAGATTTCAGCAAATAGTTTATAATATTGGGCAGTTAGACCGTCCGGTCCCGGGCTTTTTCCTGGCTTGAGTTCTTTGATCGCCTGCACTAGTTCAGATTCTTGGATGGGGAGGTCTAAGCTCCGCACCTCACTTTTATGTAGAATTGGAAGGGAACTTTGTTTTAAAAATTCTTCAATGATTTGGCTTCTATCTCCACATAGAGTGTTAGGTTTGTGAGATAAGAGAAGATCATATAGTTTTGAATAAAATTCATAGAATTGGGTTGCTATTTTGTCTGTCGAGTGTTCTAAATTCCTGTTGCCTGAGCGTATGCAGTGTATACCGTATTTTCTAATGATTTGGTATCTTTCCAGGCTCTGGCCAAGTATTTTCCGATTTTATTGCCGTGTTCGTAGTAGAGTAGTTTCTTGAAGAACAATAATGCCGCGTACACACGAGCAGACTTTACGGCAGACTTTGCCCGGCGGACTGGATTTCGTCAGACAATTCGATCGTGTGTGGGCTCCAGCGGACTTTGTTTTCTCAAAAGTTGGACGGACTTAGATTTGAAACATGTTTTAAATCAATCCGTTCAAATCGAGTCCGGTCGAAAAGTCCGCTCGTCTGTATGCTAGTTCGACGGACAAAAAGCCACACTAGGGCAGCTATTGGCTACTGGCTATGAACTTCCTTGTTTTAGTCCGGTCGTACGTCATCACGTACGAATTCGACAGACTTTGGTGGATTGTGTGGCGGCTCGTCCTCTGCTTGATTCATCACAGAGCCGATCTCCGTTCCCTGCAAGCGTTGCGATGGACAGGGACGGAGAACGGCGCCAAATTCAAAAAGTGAAACACATACAGTACACTGTAATCTTACAGATTAAATTACTGTATGAAATAATTTCACATCCCTTTTGTCCCTAGTGGTTTCTCCAGTGGCCTGCATGCAGTTTTATATTATAAAAACTGTTCTTTCTGCCTGGAAACTGGAGATTGTCCATAGCAACCAAAACCGTCCCTTTACATCAAAAGGGGTTTTAGACCAGCTAGAAAACAGCGATAATAAATTATAATCACTTCGCAGAATTGAGCGATAGTGATTTGTGGGGAGATCCATCACCAAACACTGAAAAGTAATGACAACGACAATTCTGCAACTGAGCAAATTTTTGTTTTTGATTTGATTACATTATTGAATAATTTTTATTATTATTATATTATTATTTGGTATAATTACTTATAGTTATTTATTATATTATAATTTATGATTTCATGTTTCAAACTTTATCATACCCGAGATGTCTACTAGACTCTGGTTTGGACAGATTTAAGTGAGTTATTCCTAAGAATTACAGGCCTACAATATAAAACGCCAAATTTCCATGCAAAATAATTGTACCGCCTTCAGCATCAAAAATATGAAATAATATGAATATGAAATAATCATACCGCCAGGGAGGTTAATAGTAAGGAGGGATTGAAGTGAAATGGCAATGGGAGCATGATCAGGTAAGGATTGAAATCCTATTTTGGCTTCTGTCATTAAGGCAAGATTCCTTTGTGTTATGAAAATGTAATATTTTCTTGAATATTTGTCGTGTAGTATTGAGTGAAATGTGAAGCCTTTGCCTGAGGGGTTTAGGAGTTTCCAGGAATCCATTAACATCAAAGAATTCAGCATAGCTTTAATACGTTTGATTATTTTGTACTCTATTGAGGTTTGGCCATTAGAGGTGTCTTGAAGTAGATTTAGTGCGATATTGAAATCTCCACCAAGTATCACCATTCCGGCTAAAGACCACTTCAGTTCATCTACTACCTTATTGCGAAAGGAGATGTGTGCCTTGTTAGGAATGTATACATTTGCCAGAGTCGTTTGTTGTCCGTTTAGGGACCCCTTTAAAAAAAGGTATCTACCTTCCGGATCAGCTAGCTGATCTGTGACTGAAAAATTCGAGTTTTTACTAAGCAGTATTGCGACACCTTTTGTCTTGGCTAAGGGATTAGAGGTGTGGAACACCTTTGTGAAATAATTGTTAAGAAGTTTTGGGATTTTATTCGACCTAAAATGGGTTTCCTGCAGGAATACTAGTTTGGGCTTAGCTTTAGTAAGTTCTCTTAGTAGGGAAGTTCTTTTTTTCAGGGATGTTGAGTCCTTTTATGTTGTGGGAAATTAATGTGGGATATTTCCCTAGCTCGGAATAGGCCATGCCAAAAAAAAAAACGGGCACCAGGAGGGGAAGAGGAGCCCGATTGCTACCGCTGCAAAGGCTTGGGTAGGCCGGGAGGACAGCGGGTGTCCAAAAGGAGGAAAAAATGAAAAGGAAGCCCTGTCTCCCAGGAGCATCTGAGAGACCTTGACTCCCCTTCAAAAAGATGTTCCCTCCGGGCCGGAGGAAACACAAAAACTGAGGTATGGTAGGGAGGCGCCTCCCTTTAAAGTTTGGAGGAAGAAGGTGTTTCCTGTTTCCGGTGGGTGGAGTCGCTATCTCTCAGGTGCTGTCCTGAAAGACGCCTTGGGAAAAAGGGGGGGGGGGGAATAGGTATAGAGATTAGGTTAGTTGAAAGAGATTAGAGAGAGTTATAGCACAGTGCCTCTACAAGTTTAGACCTTGGTCTAATACTAATGCCAAAATATTAATTGTTAGGAACTTGTTTGGTTTGTTAGGAACTACACATGGGGTTGTTTTGTCTCTCTGCTTAAAACTACAGTTTTTTGTGGCGTAGTGGGGGAGTTGTGGTTCACAATACTATGGTAAGAGAGTGTAGCGTGTCTATGAGCTATTATTAAAGAGAAAAAATTGAACACTTGTATTTGTCAGAACTGCAAAGAGTAATGCCCCGTACACACGGTCGGATTTTCCGATGGAAAATGTCCGATCGGAGCGTGTTGTCGAATTCCGACCGTGTGTGGGCTCCATCGGACATTTTCCATCGGATTTTCCGACGCACAAAGTTTGAGAGCAGGTTATAAAATTTTCCGACAACAAAATCCGATCGTGTGTACACAAATCCGACGGACAAAGTGCCACGCATGCTCAGAATAAATAAAGAGATGAAAGCTATTGGCCACTGCCCCGTTTATAGTCACGACGTACGTGTTTTACGTCACCGCGTTTAGAACGATCGGATTTTCCGACAACTTTGTGTGACCGTGTGTATGCAAGACAAGTTTGAGCCAACATCCGTCAGAAAAAAAATCCTAGGATTTTGTTGTCGGAATGTCCGATCAATGTCCGATCGTGTGTACGGGGCATAAGACCTTAGCTCCATGGCATTAACATAGCAATATAAAATAACGTTACAGTAAACAGTCGGGCACACAACTAATGGACTAATCAGTCGCATTGGCTGTATCTCTGGGGATAAAGTAATACCAAAAACAATATATACTCTATAAAAGCAAACCAGCATATTAAGCTTATCTTCAATGTGTCCAATGAAGATCAGATTTCTACTAATCCATATAGATCTATAGAGTGTGTGTGTGTGTATATATATATATATATATATATATATATATATATATATATATATATATATATATATATATATATATATATATATATATATATATATACATATATATATATATACATATATATATATATATATATATATATATATATATATATATATATATATATATATATATATATATATATATACATACATACGATGTTCATAAGCATAGTGAAATAAATTAAGTACTGGTGAGAGATCTCTTTTAAGTATGTGAAAAAGCTTATGTCTGTTAGGTATTGGTATTGGTTATTCTGCTGTGATTGCTGCTGGTGCAGGTATGTATCAATGTTCCTTTTCAGAATTGTTAATGTATGTGATCCATTGGCACTGACTGCATGTGGGGTGAACTGGCCCTGAGTAAATGTTGTCACCCAACGACAGGAAGTATGTTAATGGCAAGATCAGCAGATGAAATTAAAGAAAAAAAAAACGAAGAGTTGCCACATCTAAGAACTGGTCATCTACAATTGATTACATTTTTCTTCAGATACACTACAACTTAAAAACAAAAAGAAACAAAACAAAAATTCACCTAGGCTTCATGCACACTGGACATTAAAATAACGTTTTTAAAAATGCCAGTAGCTTTGTAGTGAGTCTTTCAACGGTTTTTGCAATAGCGTTTATTAGCGTTTATTAGCGTTTTTTAACGTTTTTCCGATATAGCGTTTTTCATCATTTTTTTTTTCAATCGATCAAACGTTAAAAACCGCTGGGGAGCCACGTTTTTGAGCGTTTATCGACGTTTATCAGCGTTTGGCGTTTTTTTGTGGTCAGAAAAACGACTCCTGAACGAGATTTTATGGCGTTCAGAAAACGGCCCATAAACTCCACTGCTGATAAACATCCAAAAACGTCCATGTGTGCATGGACACATAGGATAACATAGAGGGGAGTTTATGGGCTGTTAAAAAAAAAAAAAAACGCCCAAACTCAAAAAAACGGACGTTTATGAGCTTCAGTGTACATGGAACCTTATAGTCTACCTTTTAATTATGTTTTACTGGCATTCTAATGTGAGGTCTTCTTGTTCTCTTCTCTCCTGCCAGGTATCTGGAAAGTTACCTCGCTGACTTCCTTGTTTCTGCCAATATTTACTTTATGCCAAACCTCTCCTGCGTGTTTTACATCCTCACCGATCGCCCAGATGATGTGCCTGATATTAAACTGCGTCCCGGAGTTTCCAAGGTCATCCTCCAGATTCCCAAGAGAAGCCGCTGGCAGGATATCTCTATGCTACGTATGAGGGACTTGCTTGAGCTTGTCTTGCCTCGGGCTGTAGAGAAAGTGGACTACCTCTTCTGTATGGATGTTGATCAGGTAAGTCAGATCCAGTGGGCTGAGGATCCTACAACCTACATGGAGGCTAATGCAGGCCATACACGGTCGAATTTGGAACAAATTTTCTTTTCAAAATCAGAATGTTCGTTTTTTTTTGTGATCCGATGATGCCATCATTGATTTTCGAAATTTGGCCGACCAAGCCTTCAATTTCACCTCATGTTGCTAAAGAAAAGAATTTTCGTGGCTGGGAATCTTCTTTTCTCTCCGTAAATTTTCTTTTCTTATTACATTTCTTGCACGATTCTCCCATCATTGATTAGAAAATCGTTAGTTTTTCTAAAAATTTCCAACATATCCGATTTCTAAAATTTGATTGCCGCATGAAAATCGGCCGTTGTTGCAGCCCACTAATGGTGCGAAATTCATACGAAAATTCTTTCATACGATTTTCGAAAGAAAATTCTTACGAAATTCGAACCGTGTATGGCCGGCATTACATAACATTACTATTGGCTTGATATGACATACTCCTTTTGGCTAGCTATTTTTTCTTGTTACTTCGAAAGCCCTACTACATAGAAGGCATTCTTCCTATTCATTGCAGTTTTTAAAAAATGGCTCTATAATAATATGTTGTATGTCCACTTGACTACCCGAAGATTTATCCCCCTTAATGACCAGGGCGATACGGCACTGTGTTACTTTAACTGACGATTGAGCGGTCATGCAACGCTGTATGCAAATAAAATTTGTCATTTTTTTCCCCCACAAATAGAGCTTTCTTTTGGTGGTATTTTATCACTATAAACAAAAAAAAATACCGACAATTTTGAAAAAAAAGAAATCTAATTACTTCATCAATTTAGGCCAATATGTATTCTGCTACATGTTTTTGGTAAAAAAAAATAAATCTCAATAACCGTATATCAATTGATTTGCCATTTTGTCAATGCCTCATCACGTACTCATGCTGACCAGTGAGTGCTTTCCACTGCGAGCATTATGATGAATACTCACTCCGGGGCTGTGTATTGCAGTGTATGGTGTACAGATCGCTACACCGACAGCACAGAGCATGGTGGCTGCTCTGTGCAACAAGGTCTGGAGGGGTGGCCACCATCTCCATCGGTCAGACGGACCTGACCACGGACCCCTGTCGCTCCAGCCCGCACCGCGCACCATACCGACACCCCAACACAACTTCCCCCCGGTCGCCAGCTCATTCACCCAGGGCTGACAGGTGGAGATGGCAGCGGCTGCAACTTCCCCCTTCAGTCTCCTCCATGTCCTGGCTCCGTCAGTCGGGTTTCCCATGCATCTCCTCGGCCATTGCTTGCCGCATTCACATTGTCCCACCTTAAGTTGCTGATCACCACCATTACTAGTATAAAAAAAACAAAAATTCCAATATATACACTGTATACCATAGTTTGTAGACACAATGGGGTTGATTTACTAAAGGCAAATAGCCTGTGGACTTTGCAAAGTGCAGTTGCTCCAGAGCTTAGTAAAGGAGCAAAAGCTCAGCTGACTTCCATCATCCAATTATGGGCAAGCAAAAATGCAGTTTTTTTTTCCTTGCATGTGATTGGGTATTCTTTGCAAAGTGAAGATTTACTTTATTTACTAAGCTCTGGAGAAACTGCACTTGCAGGGTGCACAGTCTATTTGCCTTTAGTAAATCAACCCCATAACTTTCACACAAGCCAATTAATATACACTTACTGGGATTTTTTTTTAACAAAGACATATAGCGGAATAAATGTTGTCCTAAATTTATAAGGACATTTGATTTTTTTATTGGATATGTTTTATAGCACAAAGTAGAATAATATTGTTTTTTTTTTGTTTGTTTGTTTGTTTTTTGTAAAATGTTTGGTCTTTTTTCATTTATTTAACAAAAAAAAACCCAGTGGCGAGAATGAAAAGACAGCTCTATTTGTGAGAACAAATGACATAAATTTACTTTATGTACAGCGTTGCATGACCGCACAATTGCCAGTTAAAGTAGCGCAGTGCCATATAGCAAAAAATGGCCTGGTCATGAAGAGGGGTAAAACCTTTTGGAGCTTAAGTGGTTAAGAAAAAAAAAATAAGGTCATTTTGAAATTGATGGCAGCAACATATCTCAAAAAAGTGGTACTAACAAGGAAGAGCTGGAGGCTGGGTTCACACTAGTATGAATTGGATATGGATTCCTCTGCATCCAATTCGCACAGCAGGAGATTGTGACCAGCTCCCTATGGAGCCAGTTCACATATCTCCGCAGTGGCTCTGGTGTGATTTGCACAGTAGTCCTGTGCGTCTTTTGGTTCGCTTCAGGTCCGAATTTAGCCCAAAATTCGGACCTGAAACAGTGAATGAGGACTCGCCGGACTCCTGCTGTGAGCCTCTGTGTGCTCATATGTGAACCCAGCCGGAAGAGGATTTTGCAACTATTTAGGTTCATTGGCAACAGGTCCGTAACATGACTGGGTATAAAAATAGCATCTTAGGGAGTCAGAGTGTCTCAAAAGTAAAGATGGACAGAGGTTCACCAATCTGTGCAAATCTGTATCTAAAAACAAAGTTTTAACTGGTTACTTTCCATAGTACAGACTAGGGTTGCACCAAATCCTGCTTTTTTGTCAGCGAGTAGGTGAGTTATAACATTTTTTAAACTGCCCTCTAGATGGCACTTTAATCCCTTTCTATAGAGCCGTGGCCAAAAGTTTTGAGAACGACACAAATATTCATTTTTTCAAAGTCTGCTGCCTCTGTTTTTATGATGGCAATTTGCATATACTCCAGAATGTTATGAAGAGTGATTAAATGAATTGCCATGAAAATAATGTTAATCCCATAAAAAAACATTTCCAATGCATTTGTGAAGAAGACTTCAGGGCACCCAAGAAAGTCCAGCTGTCACCAGGACCGTCTCCTACAGTTGATTCAGCTGCGGGATCGGGGCACCACCAGTGCAGAGCTTGTTCAGGAACGGCAGGAGTCAGGTGTGAGTACATCTGCAGGCACAGTGAGGAGAAGAGTTTTGGAGGATGGCCTGGTGTCAAGAAGGGCAGAAAAAAGCCACTTCTCCCCAGGAAAAACATCAGGGACACATTGATATTCTGCAAAAGGTACAGGGACAGGACTGCTGAGGACTGGGGTAAAGTCATTTTCTCTGATGGATCCCCTTTCCAATTGTTTGGGGCATCTAGAAAAAACCTTGTCCGCAGAAGAAAAGTTGAGGGCTATCATCAGTCCGATGTCATGCCAACAGTAAAGCCTCCTGAGACCATTCATGTGTGGGGTCGCTTCTCAGCCGAGGGAGTGGGCTCACTCACAATTTTGCCTAAGAACACAGCCATGAACAAAGAATAGGACAAAAACCTCCTCCGAGAGCAACTTCTCCCAACTATCCAAGAACAGTTTGGTGAGGAACAATGCCTTTTCCAGCATGATGGAGCACCTTGTCATAAAGCAAAGCGATAACTAAGTGGCTTGGGGAACTAAATATACAAATGTTGGGTCCATGACCAGGAAACTCCCCAGACCTTCATCCCATTGAGAACTTGTGGTCAATCCTCAAGAGGCAGGTGAACAAAAAAAAAACAAAACCACAAATTCTGACAAACTCCAAGCATTGATTATACAAGAATGGGCTGTCATCAGTCAGGATGTGGCCCCAGAAGTTGATTGACAGCATGCCAGGGGGAATTGCAGAGGTCTTGAAAAAGAAGGGTCACCACCGCAAATATTGACTCTTTGCATAAACTTCATGTCATTGTCAATAAAAGCCTTTGACAATTGTGAAATGCTTGTAATTATACTTCAGTATACCATATGACAAAAAGATCTAAAAACACTGAAGCAGCAGACTTTGTGAAAAATATTATTTGTATCATTCTCAAGACTTTTGGCCACGGCTGTACACACACACAGGAGTGGCAGGGGAAATCGCATGTGATTCGGACCACATTCCTGTTCAAATTGCATGCGATTCTTTGCAGTGCAATTTGCGCCCATGCATTGTCTATTGATGCAAATCGCACCACAAAGTATCGGTTTCAGTATCGATACTAGCTCAAATGCTTAGTAATCAATGCATCCCTAGTACAGACCATCATTTCAGACACTTATAATTGAGACCTTGGTCAGAATCAATCCCAATTATTGATTGATTTCATTTCTATATTTGCAGATATTCACTTCCACTTATGGCCCCGAGGTTCTTGGTGAGCTGGTGGCTCAGTTACACTCTGGCTTCTACCTTTTTAACAAAGAAGACTTCACCTATGAAAGGGACCCTCGATCTGCAGCGTACATACCTCCAGAGAAGGGGCACTATTATTATCACGCTGCCGTGTTTGGCGGCACGCCGTCGCGTCTCTTTAACCTTACCTCCAGCTGTCTGAAGGGCATCTTAAGGGACAAGGAGCACAATATGGAGGCAGTGTGGCACGACGAAAGTCATCTCAACAGGTATTTTGCCTTGGAAAAGCTGCCACTGAAGATACTGTCACCAGAGTATTGCTGGGACAACAGATTGTGGTTGAAATATCATAAACTGGCCTGGGCAAAAAAACTATATTCACAAAGGGTATAACATAGACAGATGAAGATGATTCATGACCACTAATACCACTTTCACCCTGAGGCCCCTTTTCAGGCGCTTTCACGCTAAAAAAATCACCTGAAAAGCTCACGAAAAACTATTTCAATTAAAATCAATGAATGCTTTCACACTGGGGCAGTGCGCTGGCAGGGCGATGGGAAAAAACGCCCCTCTCCATTGAAATGAACGGAAAGCTCTTCAAAAGTGCCTGAAATGCTCTTCAAAAGCGCTCAGTGTTTTACTGGCAGTTTAGAAGCGCCTCAGTGTGAAAGGGGCCTAATACCCTGTTTCCCCGAAAATAAGACCTAGCGTGATTGTCGGTGATGGCTGCAATATAAGCCCTACCCCCAAATAAGCCCTACCCTGAAAATAAGACCTACAAGGACTTTAACTAGGACTTATTTGGGGGGTAGGGCTTATATTGCAGCCTTCACCGACAGTCACGCTAGGTCTTATTTTCGGGGAAACAGGGTAGATTCTGACTGCTTCCTATTGGCAACACCAACACTTTTCTTATCATAAGGCCCCTTTCACACTGGGGCGGTGGGTGTGTCGTCGGCAAAGCGGCGCTATTTTTAGCGGAACTTTACCGTCAATTTCGTGGCGCTATTCGGCCGCTAGCGGAGTGCTTTTACCCTCTGCTAGCGGCCGAGAAAGGGTTAAAACCACCCGCAAAGCGCTGCTGCAGAGGCACTTTGCCGGCGGTATATCCGCGCTGTCCCATTGATTTCAATGGGCAGGAGCGGTGCAGGAGCGGTGTATAAACCGCTCCTTCACCGCTCCAAAGAAGCTGCTAGCAGGACTTTTTTTAGCGTCCGCCCAGCGCACCGCTCCAATGTGAAAGCCCTTAGGGCTTTCACATTGGAGAGACAGGAGCGGCTCTTTGCAGGCGCTATTTTTAGCGCTGTAGCACCTGCAAAGCGCCCCAGTGTGAAAGGGGTCTAACGGTATCGGTTTTTGCTTGCCAATGCATTTCTAGGGGCAGGTTTTTTTGCCCCAAATGATTACCAATCAGACACAAATGCCTTGTCCCAAAATCGAATAACTGGTAACAAACAATTGGATTTTGATTTTCATTGAGGTTGCCAGTGGCAGCCCATAATGCAGGGCCCAGGGGCGCCGCCCCCCTAATCCATTTGTCCGGCCCCCTAATCTAAATGCGGGGCGCCGGACACTTGGTTTCCAATGGGTTTTTTTTTTTTTTTGGAAGCACGTGATTAGAGTCAGAGGTTCTGATAAGCTTTAGAAAAAGGTGGGCTCGGGGCGCAGAGTACTGCTCCCCAAGTCCACCCAGTTGTGTGACAATAGGGAATTAATATTCCCTATTGTCTTCCTGATTCTCCTCCCGGCCAATTAGGAAGTGGGTCCTGAGACCCGCCACCCGATTGGCAGAGAGGAGAAGCAATCCAATTGGCCGTTGAGGAGGAGGAGACGCAGGGGAAGCCGCCGTGCAGCACCAGGAGAAGGAGACGCCAGCTGGAGGAAGCGCTGCCCACGACCTAGATGGGGTAAGTGCGGGGCTGGTGACCAACCAACCAACTGGGGGGGGGGGGGTTTGTTTGCTGCCCCCTCCTCAAAAAATATACCACCAGCTGCCACTAGAAGTTGCTCTAAACTGAAGGAAATTCTTTTATAGTTTACAAGAAGTTTTTGCTGCTTAAAGTGAATTTTACAAATGTAATGTGGTTTAAAACTGAAGTCCGGACAGTGAAATACACAGATGTCATACATGCTGTATTTGGGAGCTGTTTACCTGCCAAAGGATTTGCATTGCTGTCCACCCAGTCCTGCCATTTACACAGCACTGCCCCACTGCACAGCCAGGAAAGTCACACCATTTTTTTTTTTTACAGTTGGAAATAGTTGAGTATTGTACCAATTTCATTTTTTGAAAGTGGGCCCCAGGAGCTTATAGCCACAATGTGCTAGTATGCACAGCACATTAGCACATTATGGCAGACTTACCTGGATAGCAATCCCCTCCAGCGCTCCCGTCGATCACTGGCACTGCCCATAGGTGTATTGCATTAGGATGTGCAGCCCAAATGTATTAAAACATGGACGGCGTTAATAGAGCAGTGGATGGTCTCAGTAGTTTTTCATTTTTAGTATTTTATTTTCAATTTTTTTTTTTATTATTCAATTTTTTTTAGGAGCCCTGTTGGGGGGCTTTGGTGAAATATTAGCAGGAGGAATCTGGGCCACACGGGGTGATTAGAGTGTGCCCAGGCACACCCGGCACACCCCTTGCGCACGCCTATGGTACTGCTGTCTTCTCCTGGTCTTCTTGTCAGGTTTCGACTCTTCGGCAACATGGTTGGCCGGGTCACGATGATGCACACGAGAGTCACATTTTCATGGCACAGAGCCGTGCCATAAATGTATGCTGAGCTGTGCATGAATGACTCGGTGTACACCAACACACTGACAACACACTGACAGGCAGGGAGAAAGATTTATGACAGAGGAGGACAAGAAGATTTCATCTGTTAAAAAAGAAAAACAATGACAGGTTGGATTTTTTATAAGTTTAATTCCATTTTAAACGGCAGATTTACTAAAATGGGTGCATGCAGAATCTGGTGCAACTGTGCATAGTAACCCATTAGCTTCCAGGTTTTATTGTCAAAGCTTCAACATTCAATTCAACAAGCTGATTGGTTGCTATGCACAGCTGCTCCAGATTCTATGTACACCAGTTTTAGTAAATCTTCCCCACAGTGTTGTCATCTCCCCACCCCCTACTCTGCTGATTAGTCAGTGAAAGGACAGCAAAAGATTGATGAGCTCATCCTTCTGCTCAATTCCTATTATCATGTTCCTCGTCCGCTCAATATAGCACTCCTCCAGTCTGATTGCTGCTTTACAAGGACAATTATTTACGAAAGGCAAATCCACTTTGCACTACAAGTGCAAACTACAAGTCCAAAGTGCACTTGAAATTGCACTGAAGTGCAGTCGCTGTAGATCTGAGGGGGAGATGCAAGGAAAATAAAAAACAGCATTTTAGCTAAGTTGCACATGATTGGATAAAAAAAATCAGCAGAGCTTCCCCTCATTTCAGATCTTCCCCTCAGATCTACAGCGACTGCATTTCCAAGTGCACTTTCAGTGCAATTTTAAGTGCACTTTGCACTTAAAAGTAGTGAAAAGTGGATTTGCCTTTCGTAAAAAAAAAACCTATGTCAAATGTATTAAAAAAGATAATGTATTAATAAATACAGAGCTGCAGATAAGTGTGCCATTTATATCATCATGGAGATCTAATTTGAAGATCCAAAAAAGACAGTGATTAAGCCTAGGTTCACATTGGAGCGGGTTAGAAATCGTGCAAGGTCATCTGCACAGATGTCTATACAAATCGCCCCCCACACACACACACCCAAATCGCATGCCAAATCACTTCAATGTGAACCTAGGCTTAAAGAATAAGAGAGATTTAAGGAGATTTAAAGTGTAACTCCACTTTTGATAAAAACACAAAAAAAAAACAATCCCCTCTGGGTGATTATTGTTCATTGCGAGGATTTTACCAAAACTGGTAGCAGATTCCCACCTTGTTCTCCTTTGAAGAAAAAAGCTGCTAGTTCCATACTGCATACTAGCACATTATGCCATCACCTTGCAGGTTTTTTGTTTTTTTTCTGTCACTGTACAAATGACACTGGCAGGGAAGGGGTTAACATCAGGGGCGATCAAAGGGTTAAGTGTGCTCCTAGAGAGTGCTTTCTAACTGTGGGTGGGGGGAGGGGGGATGCTGTGACTGGAGGAAAACAAAGATCAGTGTTTTTACTTAGCAGAAACACAAGATCTCCATTTTCCTCCCTCACAGAACAGCAGTCTGCCTTGTTTACATAGGCAGACCACCGTTCTGCCTTTCCTGTGAACGATCGCCGGACCCACTGATTGGCTCCCGCTGTGTCCAATCACAGCTGGAGCGGGGTTCTGGCGGCGCGCCCCAGAGCCCTTGCAAAAGATCATGAACAGTTATGTGATTTTGCGCTTAAGGGCCGCCCTGCCGCAGTATATGTAGGTGGGGCGGTCCTTAAGCGGTTAAGCCTGAACTCTGGGCAGACATAAGAGACACAAATAAATGCAGTTCTGTAATCATTAATACATCATTAAAAGCAAGAAATGTAAGTACCTGCATTGGATCTGGTATGAGTCTCTCACAGTCCCTGTACAGCAGATCTATCTATCTAAAAAATGTTTTCTAGTTTTGGATAAAGGGGGGTAGGGGGATTAGAACTCTTTCAGATTTTGACTCATATCCAGGGATTATGGGGAGAAATATCTAATAGCAACACAGAGAGAAATAAGAATGGTTCTCTTTAGTATCAGTGGAACCCAGGTCAGATTTGTTATTTGTTTGATTCCCTGTTGAAGATTTTCCTTCACTTCCTGTCTGGTAAAAATTGTTTTCAGCTGGACAGGAAATGGTTGTAAATCTCTCCGATGGGTCCCCAAATAGCAGTAAAACCTGGGGGTTCTAATCCTTCTATAGTCCATCCAAAACTGGAAAATATTTCTGCTTGGCATACCCTTTGAAGCGGTATTAAACCCAAAACCAAAAATGTATTGTGTTGCAGCTTGCCAATCATTAGATGTGGTGGCTGCGTTGGTTTTTATTGCTTTAGCTTTTTTCCCTCTGTTTTCACCTGGTGATCTGGCCAGTAACACACCTCCTGTATTAGTGAGACACAACTCTGAATGAATAAGCACAGGAGGCACAGCAGCATTGTCAATCTGGGGGGGGGGGGGGGGGAGTGTTAAATGTATTGGCAAATTTAAATACACTAACAAACTAAAGCCAAACTTAAACTCACACTTTATAATCAGTTACAGCAAATAGTTCTTTACCTTTTTGGGATAAATGTTTTACAGGACTAAATAAAAGCTGATCATTTTAACCACCCCTGCCAGTGTTAAATGGTTTTGTCTCATCCATGTAAACTGATACATTCTGTAGGAGAACTTAAAGTGTTCCTAAACCCAGCACCCTGCATTCACTATATCTGGTCTCCCACAGTACACAGAACATGGAAATGCAATTATTTTAGTAAATATAAACTGCTAAATACCTTTTATCATCAGCAGTATATAGCAGTCTTGTGACTTTTATCAGTTCCTGGTAAAGCTTGTGGGAGGAGTTTTCATACTGCATTGAGCTCTCCTATCAGGATGCAGGACCCCTGACCCTCTGTCTGGATAGTGCTGATTGACCCTGTGTTGATCACATGCACCCTCCCAAGGAAAAAAAAAAAACGCTCTAGTAATTCACACCAAACTGAGCATGTGCAGCCTGACTCCAAAGGCTCTGTCTTACTCGGATATGTTCTGGAGTCAGTGGAAGAAGAGGAGGATCTGTGCATACAGGATCAAGCAGACTTTTTACACAATGAGGGGGAATAACCCCTTAGGTTCCATAGTGCGTATAACAAGCATGCTTTACTGTATATACAGACTGAATTTACTGTTGTGGGTTTAGTAACACTTTAAGTTTCTAAAAAATAATAGTTTTGCTGGCTGGATCACTAGATGAAAATAGAAGAAAGAAAGACTAAAAAAGAAAACCAATGCAGCCATCACATCTGAGAATTGGTAACCTGCAATAGAATAAATGTTTGCTTTTTGGGTTTAATACCACTTTAAATCTTCTCCGCTCTTGCCAAAACCAAAGAAAAGAATTTGCCCTTACATAAGCTTTAACTATTTTTGTACAATAACATTGATGTAATATCCTTTTTCAGTGTAGTTTTTTTTTTTAATTTTTTATTTATCATAGGAAACAGGTCCACAGGAACCGGTACATCAGCATTTAGCATTGTAACAGTGCAGTACACACATTTTCAGTGTATTTTTATTGATCGATTTATATATGCAACTTACTCAACTACCTTTTTGGGGTTCAGTTACTAAAATCTAATTAATCTAGCTAAAGTTAGAAGCCGATTGGCTATCATGCAGAGCTGCAACAGATTTTGCACTCTCCAGTTTTAGTAAATCAACCCCTTTTATTTGTGTTATACAAGTGTGCCTTAAAGTGACACTAAAGGTTCCTGTCTTTTTTTTTTTTTTTTTTTTAAAACAAACATGTTATACTTACCTCGACTGTGCAGCTCGTTTTGCACAGAGTGGCCTCAAACCTGGTTTTCTGGGGTCCCTCGGCGGCTCTCGCGGCTCCTCCCCCCCTAGGAGAAGCGCTCTCCTAAGGTGGTTACCTTGCGGGATGTCCATAGACGCCGAATGCAGGACTCGCCCCCCCCGACGCCCGCGTCGTTGGATTTGATTGACAGCAGCGGTAGCCAATGGCTACGCTGCTATCAATCTATCCAATCAAGAGCCGAGAACCCCAGGCATCCCCATGGGACAAGTTTGAGGGTTCAGGTAAGTAAAACTGGGGGGGAGGGTGGCGGGCCGGTCACTAACAGGTGTTTTTTCACCTTAATACATAGGAAGCATTAAGGTGAAAAAACACAAACCTTTACAACCCCTTTAATAGTTAACTGTTTTTTTTATCTAACACAATACCTTTTTTGAGGCTCTAAGATTGTGATCCTTACTATTGCTAAACCTGGACAACAAGGGAGTGAACGGAACTAAGGGAACTCTTCATTCTTTCTTTTTAGGAAAAAAAATTCTAAATTGTTGGATACAATTTTAGAAACCATTGTGGTATTTTTTTTTTTTTTAATTACTATTTATTTATATTCAATTTTCATTTTTTTTTAAATCTCTCTTGTGGAATTTTTGAACATTTTTTGTTGCTGCAGGAGTTTTCAGGCCCTTGTGTTAAATTTCTTGTATCAATACGGATTTTGGGAACAAATTATATTCATTATTTTTGTACAATTAACTCAAAATATTTTCAATGCATTTATATTTATTGTTTTTATTGTTTTTATAGACAGTCTTATAATGCCACTTACAGAGTCACAATTGTACATGTGTGGGGGGGTATAATAAAATTTGTTTATATATAATACAGTTGATGGAAATAACGTATTTTTCTAGCTTCTTTTATTTGTTTAGTGCTTTTCGGTAATATTTCCCATTGATATGATATATTGCACACATTGCCGCATATTCACATGACATGTTTCATCTATATTTCATTTGGGCTTGCCTCACTAATTTACAACAGCAACAGAGGAAGTGAAATAGCCATAAATTAAGGATTCCAACACCATACTCCTCCTGTAGAACACCTTTGAGCACACGAAGGGCGTAGGTGAGGGGGGGGAGCAGGGACACTCAGTAGTTGGTGAAACGATAGTTGGGGTGGAGTTCGGACTTCACGTCACACACCAAGGTTAGCAGTCTTCTCAGCACAACTTCCTTATTCTTTCCATGACTGGTCTGAACCATCTGCAATGTCTTGCGGGTCCGTGCCTCCACCTCGGAGGACAGGTCACCCTGGGTGCCCAAGGCCTACAATAAAAAAATAACAGTTTAAAAAAAACAAACACTTGACAGAACTACTTTTAGCTGGTCACATATCATAACCCCAATGTTTCACAACACTTTACATGAGAAAATTACAGTGTAGCCCCCCCGTTGACTCAAAGGGGTTGATTTACTAAAACTGGAGAGGGGAAAAATCTGGTGCAGCTGTGCATGGTAGCCAAAAGTGATGGACCGAACACCCCCCCCTGTTTGGTTCGCACCAGAACTCCTGAACAGAGAAAAAGTTCTGACCCAAAGGGCGAACCCTATTAAAGTGTATGGGACCCGAACTTAAAAAATTACAAGCCTCCATTTTGAAGGCCGATCAGTCTCTAACTTCAGCTTGTTCAATTAAGCTTTGACCCTACCTAACAGTCATACACATGTGCAAGAATTAAAAACAAACGAGTCCCTGTATGTGGGTGGGTAAAGAGATTTATCACTGAGATGGCACTTTTGCCAAAACCAGGTGGAGCGGTGAGGGGTGAAAAACCACTTTCAGGTTTCTATTGCCATCTATCTGTGTAGCAGATAGGGAGATTTACCTTCAAAATTTGTTTTGGTGACCATTATCACAGGACGTGATGGATAAACCACATGAGTAGTCACAGGATGGGAGATCCTCCAATGAGTAAAACTATTCTGGTAACAACTGTTTAAAGCTTTCAGGTTTCAATTGCTATCTTTGTACCTGATCAGGAGATTCAGGTACAAAGCGATTAAAGCGATTGTAAAGAAACATTTAAAAAAAAAACATGTCTATACTTACTTGTTCTGTGCAATGGAATTGCACAGAGCAGCCACGAACCTCCTCTTCTCAGGTCCCCCGCCAGCACTCCTGGTCCCTCTTCTATGTCGAGTGCCCCCACAGGAAGCTGCCTCCCGTAGGGGCACTCGTGCATGCTCGCCCTCAAGCCCCACTGTTGCACCCATTGACAAAAACAGCAGGACTCGGGCCTGCCCCCTGCTCCCTCGTCACTGAAGTTGACTGACAGGAGCAGGAGCCATTGGCTCCTGCTCCTATCAAACTGCCCAATGAGAAGGGAGACAACAGCGAAAGCCGCTGCCCTTGTGCACACCGCTGGATCGGATCGGGCTTAAGTAAGAAAAAGGGGGGCTAAGGGAATCCTGGAGCAGAGGTGTTTTTTTACATTAATGTATAGAATGCATTAATGTAAAAATGCCTTGAGGCTTTAGAACTACTTTAAGTATTAGTCCTGGTGGCAATTATCTCCACCACAGAATGTGAAGGATGTCTTGTCACAGGAACAGGATGGGACATCTTCCAATGGGGAAGCCTGTTCTGGTGACAACTGTCTTAAAATGTCATGTTTCAATTCTAATCTGTGTACCTGAGGGGAGATTTAGCATCAATATCAGTCCTGGTGACCATTGTGTCTGGTACAGAAAGTGATTGAAAAAAACACATTTTTGAGTTGTCTCAGGAACGCGAGGGACGATCTTCCAATGGGTAAGCCCGTTCTAGTGGCAACTATCTAACGTTTTATGGTTTCAATTGCCATCTGTGTATCTGAGGGTATATTTGCCCTCAGTATTAGTCCTGGTGACCATTGTCTCCACCATAGAACTTGATGGATACATCACCTTGTTGAGTTGTCACAGAAACAGGAGGGGGAATCTTTCAATGGGTAAACCGGTTCTGGTGACAATTGAATAAAGCTTTCAGGTTTCAATTGCCATCTGTGTACCCAATGGGAGATTTACCCTCAATATTAGTCCTGGTAACCATTGTCTCTGGTACAGAAAGTGATGGCAACACCACATTTTTGAGTTGTCACAGGAACAAGAGGGATAATCTTCCAATGGGTAAGCCTGTTATGGTGACAACTGTCTAATGCTTTCCAGTTTCAATTGCCATCTGTGTACATGATGGGGAGATTTACCCTCAATATTGGTCCTGGTGACCATTGTCTCAACCACAGAACTTGTTGGATAAACCACATTGTTAATTTTTACAGGAACGGGATGGGAAATCTTCCAATGGGTAAACCTGTTCTAGTATCAACTGTCTCAAGCTTTCAGGTTTCAATTCCCATCTGTTTACCTGATGAGGAGATCTATCCTCAATATTAGTCCTGATGACCATTGTCTCCGGTACAGAAAGTGATGGAAAAACCACACTTTTGAGTTGTCACAGGAAAAAGAGGGGGGTCTTTTGTGACCAGTGTCTAAAGCTGGC
Organism: Lithobates clamitans; assembly: GCA_037952925.1. Lineage (NCBI taxonomy): Eukaryota > Metazoa > Chordata > Amphibia > Anura > Ranidae > Lithobates > Lithobates clamitans. The sequence continues at coordinate 1,675,871 of JBBGZY010000183.1, forward strand.
CATACACCAATAGAATTTCCTACAAAAATGTTAATTTTTATAATGTTCATTCAATTTTCTAATGGTTAGTGGAGTCAAACAAATGTTCGCTTTGGTGAGAGTGTCACCAGCATGAAAGTGAGAATGTCTTTGTAGATTTCCATAACCCAATAGAAAGTGTACCTGCAGGTATTGAATACAGTGAAGGAAAAAAGTATTTGATCCCCTGCTGATTTTGTATGTTTGCCCACTGACAAAGAAATTATCAGTCTATAATTTTAATGGTAGGTTTATTTTAACAGTGAGAGATAGAATGACAAAAATATCCAGAAAAACACATTTCAAAAAAGGTATAAATTGATTTGCGTTTTAACAAGTATTTGATCCCTTCGCAAAACATGACTTAGTACTTGGTGGCAAAACCCTTGTTGGCAATCACAGAGGTCAGATGTTTCTTGTAGTTGGCCAGCAGGTTTGCACACATCTCAGGAAGAATTTTGTCTCACTACTCTTTGCAGATCCTCTCCAAGTCATTAAGGTTTCGAGGCTGACATTTGGTAACTCAAACCTTTACTCGCTCCCTCCACATGTTTCCTATGGGATTAAGGTCTGGAGACTGGTTAGGCCACTCCAAGATCTTAATGTGCTTCTTAAGCCACTCCTTTGTTGCCTTGGCTGTGTGTTTTGGGTCATTGTCATACTGGAATACCCATCCATGACCCATTTTCAATGTCCTGGCTGAGGGAAAGAGGTTCTCACCCAAGATTTGGGGGTACATCGTCCTTTTGATGTGGTGAAGTTGTCCTGTCCCCTTAGCAAAAAAACACCCCCAAAGCATAATGTTTCCACCTCCCATGTTTGACGGTGGGGATGGTGTTCTTGAGGTCATAGGGAGCATTCCTCCTCCTCCCAAACACGACGAGTTGTGTTTGATTTTGGTCTCATCTGACCACAATGCTACCACCCAGTTCTCCTCTGAATCATTCAGATGTTCATTAGCAAACGTCAGACGGGCCTGTACATGTGCTTTCTTGAGCAGGATTTCAGTCCTTCACGGCGCAGTGTGTTACCAATTGTTTTCTTGGTGACTATGGTTCCAGCTTCCTTGAGATCATTGACAAGATTCTCCCATGTAGTTCTGGGCTGATTCCTCACCAGTCTCATGATCATTGAAACTCCATGAGGTGAGACCTTGCATGGAGCCCCAGACCAAGGGAGATCGACAGTTATTTTGTGTTTCTTCCATTTACGAATAATAATGGTCTTGTAATCCATTCCAGCCTTGTGTAGGTCTACAATCTTTTCCCTGACATCCTTGGACAGCTCTTTGGTCTTGGCCATGGTGGAGAGATTGGAATCTGATTGATTGCTTCTGTGGACAGGTGTCTTTTAAACAGATAACAAGCTGAGATTAGGAGTACTCCCTTTAAGAGAGTGCTCCTAATCTCAGCTAGTTACCTGTATAGAAGACACCTAGGAGCCAGAAATCTTTCTAAATGATAGGAGATCACACACTTATTTCACTCATTAAAATGCAAATCAATTTATAACTTTATTTGAAATGCGTTTTTTTTTTTTTTTTTGTTCTGTCTCTCACTGTTCAACCACTTGCTTACTGGGCACTTAAACCCCCCTCCTGTCCAGACCAATTTTCAGCTTTTAGCGCTGACACACTTTGAATGACAATTGCGCGGTCATACAACACTGTACCCAAATGACATTTTTATAATTTTTTTTTCCCCACAAATAGAGCTTTCTTTTGATGGTATTTGATCACCTCTGCGGTTTTTATTTTTTGTTAAAAAAAATTTGAAAAAGACAGAATTTTATTTTTTTTATATTTTGTTATAAAATTTTGCAAACAGGTAATTTTTCTCCTTCGTTGATGTACGCTAATGAGGCAGCACTGATGGGCACCGATAGGTGGCAGTGATGGGCACTGATTGGGCACTAATTGATGGCAGCACTGCTAGGTGGCACTGATTGGCACCACTGGTGGGCATTGATAGGGGGCACTGTGGGCACTGGCAGGTGGCAATGACAGCAGGCACAGATGAGGCATATGTGCCTCCTTCCTCTTCGGGACCGATGTCCCTTTTGACATAAGCCGTGATCGGCTTTTTTTTCTTCCTCACGCTGTCAGCTTGAGGAGAAAACGAAACCGATCACCGAGCATTTGTTTACATCATGTGATCAGCTGTCATTGGCTGACAGCTGATCACATGGTAAGGGGCCGGGACCGGCCCTTTACTCGGCTCTGTGATCATCCGAGTCTCCGTGACCTGCAGGGTGCGTGCGGTGCGCGTGCACAGGGGAGGACGTCCCATGACGGCCTCCCGGAAATTGAGGTCCGCGCTGCAGCCGTCATTTGGCTATGGCCCGGATCTCAAGTGGATAAAATAAACCTACCATTAAAATTATAGACTGATCATTTCTTTGTCAGTGGGCAAACGTACAAAATCAGCAGGGGATCAAATACTTTTTTCCCTCACTGTATAGGGGTGCTATATGTGTTGCAGCAATATCCAGGTTTAATAACTACCTCCTGGGCTGAGATGATAGCTCAGAAATAATACAGTCATATCAATCCTGGTGCCTGTAACAATTCAGAGGGCACGTCCGAAAACTCAGAGCATTGGAGAGTAGAGGAAAGAGTTGGCTGCCAGGGGAGCAAGGGGTAAATAAAATGACTTACAAAAAATAGGCACATAACCTTTGCAGTGTGGGGGGAGCCCCAGTGCTAGGGTAGTTTGGAAGTTTCCCCTAGATTCAGCCTTAAAACTAAACTCCAGGTATGATCTTAATTGCACACTTACATTGGTCTACATTGGCCTATTACAATGTAAGTATGTACTTGTATATCTCATACCTGAGGGATTGCTGGGAAGCTAACAATCACTGTAGTAGTCGGTGCTACTACAGAGATTGCCTCAATTTTCCAGGGGTCCACAATGTCACAACCCTTCCTCTACACCTGTACAAGGGCATACAAGGCATTTTGTAAATGGCGATAGAGATGAATGAGCGTCCCCATGTGGTAAGTGTGCAGTGGGGCATATGCTTGGCACAGGACCTGGAATTGTGGCAAACACTGTAGTGCTGACTACTACAGTGATAGTCAGCTTCCCCAGCTGTCCCTTAGGTATAAAATATACATAATTACATTGTGCTAGGCTGGACCAATGTAACAATGCAACCAAAATAATACCTGGACTTCAGCTTTAATGAAACAATGTGAGCAATGCAGTGATTTTTCACTGATCTGACAAAGGTAAAGTGAAAACTGATTAGTCACTATGGGTGATTTTATTTATTATATACATGATCAAATGACCAAATTTGGTTGTTTGCAAAAAGACATCAATGCTGATGTAAGGTGCATACATACATGGTATTACATATAAAAATACAAAAGAAGAGATGTGTTGGAAAGAGAAATATTAATATCAAGAGCAAGAGTACAGATGCCTCATCCTTTCTTGGATTTAATTGTATCAGCGATATGTGGGAGCTCAGTCCTCTTTATATTCTCATACATGTCTGGCCCTCTATATACTCCAATAAATGGCAGGTCCCTTTTATACCCCCATACACAGCAGGTCCTCTTTATACTCTGATACATGACAGGTCTTCTTTATACTCCCAAACATGACAGGTTGTCTTTACATTCCCATACATGACAGGTCTTCTTTATACTTCCATACATGACAGGTCCTTTTTATACTCCCAAACATGACAGTTTGTCTTTACATTCCCATACAGGACAGGTCTTTTTCATACTTCCAGGTCCCTTTTGTCCTAAACATGATGGGCCCCATAAATGTAAATCTTTACATTCCCATACATGACAGGTCCTCTTTATACTTCCACACATGACAGGTCCTGTTTATTCTCCCCTGCATGACGGGTCCTCTATATACTCCGATACATGACAGGTCCCTTTTATACCCCCATATATAACAAATCCTCTTTATACTCTCATATATGACAGGTCCTCTTTATATTCCCATATATGACAGGTCCTCTTTATATTCCCATACATGACAGGTCCTCTTTATACTCTCATACAGGAGAAGTCCTCTGTATACTCCAATACATAATAGGTCCTGTGAAAGTGCCTGATCCCTTGCGCTACTATGTGCAAAAAACAAAAATGAATAAAGTATACGTTGGGGTCTGCCGCTATATGTGTTCCCACATATACCAAAACTGTGAATTTGAAAAAAGTGGTACAATGCTACCCCTATAATAAGCATTAACCAAAACAAACGTGACATACACAATGGGTTTACTCCCTATGTGGATGAGCATGCCCTATACAAGTTAACCCATTGTGTATGTCATGTTTGTTTTGGTTATTACTTATTATAGGGGTAGCCAGTACCACTTTTTTCATATAATAGGTCCTCTTTATACTCCTACACATAACAGGTCCTCTTTATACTCCAATACATGACAGGTCCTCTGTATACTCCTATACGTAATAGGTCCTCTTTAAGGTCCTCTTTATACCCCATACATGATAGGTCCTCTTTATACCCCCATACATGACAGGTCCTCTTTATACTCCCATACATGACAAGTTCTCTTTATACCCCCACACAGGACAGGTCCTCTTTATACCTCCATACAGGACAGGTCCTCTTTATACCTCCATACAGGACAGGTCCTCTTTATACCCCCATACAGGACAGGTCCTCTTTATACCCCCATACAGGACAGGTCCTCTTTATACTCCCATACATGACAGGTCCTTTTTATACCCCATACATGACAGGTCCTCTTTTTACTCCCATACATGACAGGTCCTTTTTATACCCCATACATGACAGGTCCTCTTTATACTCCCATAACTGACAGGTCATCTTTATATCCCCATACATGACAGGTCCTCTTTATACCCCATAACTGACAGGTCCTCTTTATACCCCCATAACTGACAGGTCCTCTTTATATCCCCATACATGATAGGTTCTTTTTATACCCCCATACATGACAGGTCTTCTTTATACCCCCATACATGACAGGCCCTTTTTATACCCCCATACATGACAGGTCTTCTTTATACCCCCATAACTGACAGGTCATCTTTACATCCCCATACATGACAGGTCTTCTGTATACCCCCATAGAGGACCTGTCATGTATGGGGTATAAAGACAGGTCATCTTTAAATCCCCATAACTGACAGGTCATCTTTATACCCCCATACATGACAGGTCCTCTTTATACTCCCATACATGACAGGTCCTTTTTATACCCCATACATGACAGGTCCTCTTTATACTCCCATAACTGACAGGTCATCTTTATATCCCCATACATGACAGGTCCTCTTTATACCCCATAACTGACAGGTCCTCTTTATACCCCCATAACTGACAGGTCCTCTTTATATCCCCAAACATGACAGGTCCTCTTTATACCCCCATACATGACAGGTCCTCTTTATACCCCCCCATACATGACAGGTCCTCTTTATACTCCCATAACTGACAGGTCATCTTTATATCCCCATACATGACAGGTCCTCTTTATACCCCATAACTGACAGGTCCTCTTTATACCCCCATAACTGACAGGTCCTCTTTATATCCCCAAACATGACAGGTCCTCTTTATACCCCCATACATGACAGGTCCTCTTTATACCCCCCCATACATGACAGGTCCTCTTTATATCCCATACATGACAGGTCCTCTTTATACCCCCCATACATGACAGATCCTCGGAAGACAGTGAGATCTGACAATGTCGATTATCTTTCCATGCTACATAGAAATCTGTTTTTCATAGAACCCAATATGGCCATTTCACTTGTGAGTCTTGGCTGCCATTGGGCCATAGAGAGTCACCAGACCCCTAATATCTGACATATATACAGAAAATACTATACATAAATATATATATATTCATTCATATATTATGTTTTTCCCCTAATTTGGGCTGTACATACCATGCGTTGCTGAGCCTGGAACTCCCTCTCCCTCTCCATGCGATATTGTTCGATCTCGCCCTGCGCCTCCTCCTTCGCCTGCTTCAGACGTCGAGCTTTGCCTAGAGATTGAAGAAGTGATCAGTTCTACGGGAACATCCATCCCTCCCATCACCCCCCCAGACACACACAGAGACCCCAATCTTACGTTTTCTGGCCTCTGCCACCCTCTCAGCGGCTCTCTTCTCTGCCTGCAGCAGCTGCTGGATGCCCTGTGACTGGCTGGCCATGGTGCCCCCTACAATAGAATGGGATCTCTATTCAGGAAATGGCTTTTAAATGGATTTGGATCCTCTGTGCAGCTGTCACTGTGTCCTCTGTGCAGAGCCCTTCCCCCTCCCTCTGTGTGCTCTGCCTTCATCCTCCTCCAGCATCATCTCCTTATCCCTCCCCCTATAGGTACCAATGACAGACTGATCTCCTTCCCCCATCCTCAGCGTCATCTCTCCCCCCCCCCTCCCCCACTATGAGGACCACTAATACACCACATACTGCTTTCCTTCTCTGGTATCTCCTCCTCCATGCACTGATCACTACTATATCAGCATCATCTCCTCCATCCATTGATCGCTACTATATCAACATCACCTCCTGCATGCATTGATCACTACCATATCAGCATCCCCCCCTCCATCCATTGATCACTACCATATCAGCATCCCCCCCTCCATCCATTGATCTATACTATATCAGCATCATCTCCTCCATCCACTGATCACTACCATATCAACATCCCCTCATCCATGCATTGATCACTACTATATCAGCATCATCTCCTCCATCCATTGATCACTATCATATCAGCAGCATATCCTCCATCCATTGATCACTACTATATCAGCATCCCCTCCTCCATCCAATAATCACTACCATATCAGCATCCCCTCCTCCATCCATCGATCACTACCATATCAGCATCATCTCCTCCATCCATTGATCACTATCATATCAGCATCCCCTCCTCCATCCAATAATCACTACCATATCAACATCCCCTCCTCCATCCATTGATCAATACAATATCAGTATCTTCTCCTCCATCAATTGATTGCTACCACATCAGCATCCCCTCCTCCATCCAATAATCACTACCATATCAACATCCCCTCCTCCATCCATTGATCAATACAATATCAGTATCTTCTCCTCCATCAATTGATTGCTACCACATCAGCATCCCCTCCTCCATCCAATAATCACTACCACATCAGCATCCCCTCCTCCATCCAATAATCACTACCACATCAGCATCCCCTCCTCCATCCAATAATCACTACCATATCAACATCCCCTCCTCCATGCATTGATCACTACTATATCAGCATCCCCTCCCCTATCCATCGATCACTACCATATCAGCATCCCCTCCCCCATCCATCGATCACTACCATATCAACATCCCCTCCTCCATGCATTGATCTCTACTATATCAGTATCCCCTCCTCCATCCAATAATCAGTACCACATCAGCATCCCCTCCTCCATCCAATAATCACTACTATATCAATATCCCCTCCTCCATGCATTGATCACTACTATATCAGTATCCCCTCCTCCATCCAATAATCACTACTATATCAATATCCCCTCCTCCATAAATTGATCACTACCATATCAGCATCCCCTCCTCCATCCAATAATCACTACTATATCAATATCCCCTCCTCCATCCATTGATCACTATCATATCAACATCCCCTCCTCCATACATTGATCACTACCACATCAGCATCCCCTCCTCCATGCACTGATCACTACTACAATATCAGCATCCCCTCCTCCATCCATTGATCACTATCATATCAGTGTTATCTCTCTATCTTTGCTCCTGTAGTCAAGTGACACCCAGCATTCTCCCTCAATTCTCTACATCTTCACCTCCCTCTGTCTTCATCTTCCATCCCTGCATCAGCACCCCTCTGCTCCCTCCTTACCAATACAGTACATACTAAAAAAACTGACCATGTCTTATTTTTCCTAGAGATGGCCATACACTATACAAGGGGTATTGAATTAAAACTCAAGGAGGTTCAGACGCTAAAATTTTCTTCCAGCCGAGGTCCAAATTTCATGCTTATGCTATAACTGTCTCATGTTTGTGCCCCCATCAGAGTGACTCATTACATGAAGTGCACCCATCAGTGTACCCCCATAAATCAGGAACTCCGATCAGAATACCCTCATATATCAGTTGCCCCAAGGGGCGTTTTATGAAAATAATAGGCCTGTGTGCAAGATATTAAGTTAAGTCCCATTGCTTAATAACAAAAATAGGTGTGCTTAGTGTACTGCGCTGAAGAGCGGGCATGGTTTTTATTGTGCCAGGATTCATGCTAGGATTGTAAAAGACTTGGGACACCTTTTGGGGACCTCAAGCATAGTGGTAATGTGCGCAGCAGACATTGTTTTAACAATGGGAGGGGCTTAAAGGGCTGTGGTTAAATAGAACAAAAGCATTCTTGTACCCATAAAATATGCTTAGATTTGTGTCCCACAAGAGTCTCACAGACATGCATAAACCTCAGCACAATCATTCTTTTACAAATGAAACATTGCCATTACATATGATTTTGGATCCACTGAAAATTGACAGAGAGTAGACATTTTATCTGACCCCCACCTTACAGAAGAACTTCTCTAAAATAGTCAGGAACTGCTTAGAAACCTGCCACTGTTGAAATAATAAACACATTGGTTAGACGTGTATAATAAACAATATTGGGGTTCATTTACTAAAACTGGAGAGTGCAAAGTCTGGTGCAGCTCTGCATAGAAATCAATCAGCTTCCAGGTTTTATTGTCAAAGCTTAACTGAAAAAGCTGATGTTAGAAGCTGATTGGCTACCATACACCGCTGCACCAGATTTTGCACTCTCCAGTTTTAGTAAAGCAACCCGATAGTGTATATAGTGCAGGAGTGTATCATGTACAAATATAGTGTATATAGTGCAATAGTCTGTAATGTAATGTAATGTCTGTAATACAGTGTATATAGTGCAGGATTCTTGAACACCTATCAGTTTGTATTGTTGTCTTTGCCCCCTGTGAAGGACATTAACCCTCTATTTGTCCTGTTTACCATTATCATTGAAAGTAAAAGAAAATCCCAAATTTTGGGTTGTCCCCAAAAAAAGTAATAGAGGAGAAATCTTCCAATAGGGACACTAGTTCTAGGGATCTGGGGATTTTCCTCTCACTTCCTGTTTGGTTATGGGACAGGAAGTGAAGGGAAATCTCTGCAATGGGACACAAATACCGAAAAAAAATCTGTCAGGGGTTATAACCTTCCCTTGAGCTAGCCAAAAAAAAAATAAAGTTTTGCCTATAGTTGTACTTTAAGCTGACCATAGACAGTTTTTTCAGCCAGAGATCTGAACAGGAAAAAAACTTTCAGATTCCTCCATCTACACAATTTAAGTGGATGTAGGAATCCCTCCCTGCTGACATTGCCTGTTCCTCAATACAATCCCCTCTAAAGTCAATCTGTTTCCCAGTGCAATATCTCCCTGACCCAGATCAGTCTATGACCATCCCCAGTACAATACCCCCCATCCCCAGATCAGTCTGTGCCCATCCCCAGTACAATACTCCTCTTGGTCAGTCTGTTCCCATCCCCATTACAGTACCCCCCCCCCCCCCCCGGTCAGCAGTCTATGCCCAGTACTCCCCATCCCAAGGTCAATCTGTTCCAATGCCCAGTACAATACTTCCCTTCTCCCCTCAGCCATTATAATGGCCGCTTTGTTAGGGTGGGATACTGCTGATCTACAATGGGGGGAGGTAAGTCCTCCTCAAGTGCATACAAGGCTAATAAGTGCATTGGGGGGGGGGGAACGATAAACATCTTGTCAAGGGGTTTCCAATCTCTGCAGAGGAAGATCTGGGATAGCAGGGGCATTGGGATAGTCTTTGTGGTCTCATGAGCTCTAATAGCACTGGTAGAAGCAACAAGCTGATCCTCTAGTTTCAGAGTGGTGCACACTGCATAAATATAAGGCCAAACACTCTCTTTTAACCACTTCCCGCCCGGCCTATAGCAAAATGACGGTCAGGTGGTGGTTCAGTTATCCTGACTGGGCGTCATATGACGTCCTTCAGGATAACAGCTGCCGTGGGGGCGCGCATCGTGGCGACCGGTGGTGCTACACCACCGATCTCGGTAAATAGCCTCCGACGGAGGCTCTTTACCACCTGATCAGCCGTGTCCAATCACGGCTGATCACGATGTAAACAGGAAAAGCCATTGATCGGCTTTTCCTCACTTGCGTCTGACAGACGCGAGTAGAGGAGGGCCGATCGGCAGCTCTCCTGACAGGGGGGGGTCTGTGCTGATTGTTTATCGGCGCAGCCCCCCTCAGGTGCCCACACTAGACCACCAGGGAAGCCCCCAACATGTGGATGGCCAGGTACATCCCCCATGGCCATCCACATGTGCTCAATGTGCCCAATCTGTGCCAATCATTGCCCACAAATGGGCACTGACCGGCACCATAGAGTAATAGATGAATTGAGTAATGCCGAGCAATGCCACCCATCAGTGTCATCAGTGCCAACTATCAGTGCCCATCCGTGCCACTCATCAGTGCCACCCATAAGTACCCACCAGTGCCACCCATAAGTACCCATCAGTGCCGCCTACGAGTGCCCATCAGTGCCGCCTATGAGTGCCCATTAGTGCCGCATACCAGTGCCGCCTATCAGTGCCCATCATCAGTGCCACCTCATCGGTGCCCATCAGTGCTGCCTTATCAGTGCCCGTCTTTGAAGAAGAAAACGTACTTTTTTACAAAAAAATTAACAGAAACAAAGAAAAACTTGTTTTTTTTTTCAAAAATTTTTTTATTTGTTGCGCAAAAAATAAAAATCTCAGGAGGTGATCAAATACCACCAAAAGAAAGCTCTATTTGTGGGAACAAAATCATAAAAAATTTGTTTGGGTACAGTGTAGCATGACCGCGCAATTGTCATTCAAATTACGACAGCGCTGAAAGCTGAAAATTGGCTTGGGCGGGAAGGTGTCTAAGTGCCTGGTATTGAAGTGGTTAAAGGATAAGTTCACCATTGGGAACACGTTACATGTTCCACCCATTTTTAGGGTGGAACATGTTACATGTTTCCACTACTACAGCTGCTCACTGATCCCCCTCCCTGTGACAGCAATACGGGAAGAAGTTCCCTGTACAAGCTGTCACTTTTTGAAAAGAGTGCGGCCATGTGGGGCTCCACCCACGAGGCCATGTCATTCATTCACAGAGTTCTGTGCATCAATGAACTACAAGTACCGACATGCTTTGCGGCTGTCGGCTTGCAGTTCTCAATGAACTACCATGGTGTTGTTGAGCGCTGTGGTAGATCATAGATTTTTCCGGTCAGTGTGAAACTGCCTGTCTGTACAAGGTACGGGTACACCGCTTACACTGACAGTCTGCAGGAGGCCCGTCTGCTGATCACTGGTGCAATGCTTTCCAGGCTCTTATCAAAAAAATAGTAAATGTACATTTTTTTTAAATTTCCCAATGCCATAGAATAACCCCTTCCCGCCGACCGTACGCAGATGTGCATACTCGGCTTTCCGGGGTTATACCGGGATGATGCCCGCAGCTGCAGGCATCATCCCGGTACCGTTGTTTAGAGCGGGCGATCGGTTACCCGAGTATATACCCGAGTAAAGCCGCTCGGCTGTTATACTGGAGGAGCGGGAGGGGACGTCCCCGCCCTCCCGCCGCCTCCCGCCGCTCTTACCGGGCCTCCCGTGCGATTGGGAGGCCCGGTATCCAATCGGTTGTCTCCGGCGGCTGGGGGCGGGCTGGAACGAAGCCGTGGGCGGCTTCGTTCCAGCCTTCTCAATGTAAACACGGAAGCGACGTCACTTCCCGTTTACTCGGCTGCCAATGGCGCCGAATTTAAAAACATATACAGTATTCAGAATCGCCGTTTTCGGCGATCTGAATACTTTGAAGTGCAGAGGAGGGATCGGAGGTCTTTTAGACCCCCGATCCCTCCATAAAGAGTACCTGTCACCACCTATTACTGTCACAACAAATGTTTACATTCCTTGTGACAGCAATAAAAGTAAAAAAAAAAAACATTTTTTTAAAAAACACAATTTATAAATCTAAAAATAAATAAAATAAATAAAAAAATAAATAAATTTTAAAGCGCCCCCGTCCCCGCGAGCTCGCGCAGCGAAGAAAACGCATACGGAAGTCGCGCCCACATATGTAAACGGTGTTCAAATCACACATGTGAGGTATCGCCGCGATCGTCAGAGCGAGAGCAATAATTCTAGCACTAGACCTCCTCTGTAACTCTAACCTGGTAACCGTAAAAAAAATTTAAAGCGTCGCCTATGGAAATTCATAGCTACCATAGTTTGTCGCAATTCCACGAGTGCGTGCAATTATAAAGCGTGACATGTTTGGTATCTATTTACTCGGCCTAACATCATCTTTCACATTATACAAAAAAAATTGGTGTAACTTTACTGTTTGGATTTTTTAAAATTCATGGAAGTGTCCCTTTTCCAAAAATTTGCGTTTAAAACACCGCTGCAAAAATACCGTGTGATATAAAATATTGCAACAATCTCCATTTTATTCTCTAGATTCTCTGCTAAAAAATATATATAATGTTTGGGGGTTCTAAGTAATTTTCTAGCAAAAAATACGGATTTTAACTTGTAAACACCAAATTTCAAAAATAGGCTTAGTCATGAAAGGGATAAACAAAGACAATGATACAGACCAAAAGGGGGGGGGCTTTATTAGTGGGTAGCCCTTATAATTAGACAAAAAGTACTGATGACCTAGGGGTGCTGCTGTCAAAACTAAGATGGGACACCATCTGAGAAACAGAGAGGGGAAACGTGGGGGACAGCGCAACCACTCTGGTGTAGTAAGTTCCAACAAGGTTTAATTACAAAGAAAGGTTAATAATGAATACTCAAAGTATTAAAAAACACACATACACATTATAATTATATATATATATATATATATATATAAATAAACACACACACAGTAACTCACAAAAGTGAGTACACCCCTCACATTTTTGTAAACAATGTAAAGTAGTGAGTGTACAGCTTGTATAACAGTGTAAATTTGCTGTCCCCTCAAAATAACTCAACACACAGCTATTAATGTCTAAACCTCTGGCAACAAAAGTGAGTACACCCCCTAAGTGAAAATGTCCAAATTGGGCCCATAGGGTAAATTTTTTGTGTGGCCACCATTATTTTCCAGCACTGCCTTAACCCTCTTGGGCATGTAGTTCACCAGAGCTTCACAGGTTGCCCCTGGAGTCCTCTTCCACTCCTCCATTATGACATCATAGAGCTGGAAGATGTTAGACAACCTCTGGATATGACGCTGAGCACATGCACTCAACATCTTTGGTCAACCATGGTGAGGCCTGTTCTTAGTGGAACCTGTCCTGTTAAACTGCTGTATGGTCTTGGCCACTGTGCTGCAGCTCAGTTTCAGGATCTTGGCAATCTTATAGCCTAGGCCATCTTTATGTAGAGCAACAATTCTTTTTTTCAGATCCTCAGAGAGTTCTTTGCCATGAGGTGCCATGTTGAACTTCCAGTGACCAGTATGAGAAAGTGAGAGCGATAACACCGAATTTAACACACCTGCTCCCCATTCACACCTGAGACCTTGTAACACTAACGAGTCACATGACACCAGGGAGGGAAAATGGCTAATTGGGCCCAATGTGGACATTTTCACGTAGGGGTGTACTCACTTTTGTTGCCAGCGGTTTAGACATTAAAGGCTGTGTGTTGATTGTTATTTTGAAGGCACTACTTTACATTGTAGCAAAGTGTCATTGCTTCAGTGTTTTCACATGAAAAGATATAATAAAATATTTACAAAAATGTGAGGGGTGTACTCACTTTTGTGGGATTCTGTGTGGAGGCACAGTCCTGAAAGGATGCAGCTGGATTGATGATGAGCTGCTGCAGGCACAAAGTCTGAGTTTCTGTGCCACTTACTTTTAATAGGGAAATGGCTCGGACTGCCCAGAAAGCACGTGTAGTGCTGCGGCTTCCCTGTTCACTGTGTCAATGGATGGTAATGTCCAACTGGAATCCAGTTTCCCAGGACGTGTTTTCCTGAAGCTCCTGTGACTCCAGAGACATCCTTGATGAAAACCTGCTCTAGAGCGCTCTGGACCACAGACTGGGGCGAAGGTTTATCTTCCAACAGGACAACAACCCTAAGCACACAGCCAAGATGACAAAGGAGTGGCTACGGGACAACTTTGTGAATGTCCTTGATTGGCCAAGCCACAGCCAGACTTGAACCCGATTGAACATCTCTGGAGTGATCTGAAAATGGCTGTATCGATGCTCCTCATCCAACCTGATGGAGCTTGAGAGGTCCTTCAATGAAGAATGAGAGAAACTGACCAAAAATAGGTGTGCCAAGCTTGTAGCATCATACTCAAAGAGACTTGAGGTTGTAATTGATGCCAAAAGGTGCTTCAACAAAGTATTAAGCAAAGGCTGTGAATAATTATGTACTAGTGACTTTATTTTTAATAAAAGATTACAAACTTTTTCCACATTGTAATTATGTGGTATTGTTTGTAGAATTTTGAGGAAAATTATTTAATCCAATTTGAAAAAAAGGCTGTATAATAACAAAATGTGGAAAAAGTGAAGTGCTGTGAATACTTTCCAGACACACTGTATATAAAATGAACTATTTATCTTTTAAAAAGTGTTTCCCAGTGCTAAACCTCTTCATCCAATTTCTAAATTGCTGCATTTGTAAATTTCAAAAGCCAGGAATATTAGTGGGAAAAAAAAGCACTTGGGGGTTTAACTAATTTTCTTTTTTGTGTAATTCTCCTCTAAACAGCGAGTGGCAAGGGGTGTACCCTATGCCTACATACTCTTGCTAAGAGGTGTCCCTTGCTCCCATCTTTAAAAGTTGGAAAGTATGATAAAAACCTCAGTTGAGAGGGCAGGAGATCTGACCACACCTGACACTAAGGAGAACTGCACGGGGCTTATGGTCATGTGACTGCCGGGATCAGCTTTCCGTTAGCCACCAGTAACTGTGCCGGAAGCGTGCTTTCGGCACAGCTCTATTTGCACTAATGCACGCAAATATGCAGCCCTAAGGCCCACCCGCCAAGGGGCCACATATTTGCTTGCGCTCAGCGCTAAAGGATGAGCTCAGCCATGTTCGCAACTCCACGTAGGACAGTGGACAAGCTGACACTGCGCAGCACTAATCACAGGTAGTGAGAAATTTCCTGATCTGTGCAGCTTTGGATCGGGATATGTCTCACTGCCTGTGATTAGCGCTGCGGAGTGTCAGCTTCCTGGCGGGCACGTGGAGTTGCGAACACACCTGAGCTCATCCTTACTCAGCGCTAGGGATGAGCCGAACACCCCCCGGTTCGGTTCGCACCAGAACCCGCGAACTTACCGAAAGTTCGCACGAACGTTAGAACCCCATTGACGTCTATGGGACTCGAACGTTCGAAATCAAAAGTGCTCATTTTAAAGGCTAATTTGCATGGTATTGTCCTAAAAAGGGTTTGGGGACCCGGGTCCTACCCCAGGGGACATGTATCAATGCAAAAAAAACTTTTAAAAACGGCCGTTTTTTCGGGAGCAGTGATTTTAATGATGCTTAAAGTAAAAAAAAAAAAAGTGAAATATTCCTTTAAATATCGTACCTGGGGGGTGTCTATAGTATGCCTGTAAAGTGACGCGTGTTTCCCATGTTTAGAACAGTCCCTGCACCAAATGTCATTTTTAAAGGAAAAAATCTAATTTAAAACTGCTTGCGGGTTTAATGTCATGTCGGGTCATGGCAATATGGATGAAAATCAGTGAGACAAACGGCATGGGTACCCCCCAGTCCATTACCAGGCCCTTTGGTTCTTGTATGGATATTAAGGGGAACCCCGCACCCAAATTAAAATAAGGAAAGGTGTGGGGCCACCAGGCCCTATATACTCTGAACAGCAGTATACAGGCGGTGCAAACAAGACAGGGACTGTAGGTTTGTTGTTAAGTAGAATCTGTTTGTAATTTTGAACGGGTACATTTTTAACGTGTTTAGCTCCAGCCAAAAAATCTTTTTTAAGCTTTTTGGAAAACATAGGGAAGGGTTATCACCCCTGTGACATTTGTTTTGCTGTCTTTCTTCCTCTTCAGAAGATTTCACCTCACTTTTTTGTCCCAATGAAAAATGTTTTTTGAAAATTTGGGTTTTTTTGTGGAACAAGGATTGGAAAGCATCAGTGGAAAGGAGAAATTGTTTTCCCATATTAACTCTTACAGGAGAGAATTTCCCTTCCTAGGGGTAGATTTCATCTCACTTCCTGTTGTCTCCTTCCGTTTGCAAGTAGGAGTCGTTTGTAAGTTAGATGTTTGAAAGTAGGGTCCTGCCCTATATACTCAGCAGAAATTTGGGCCTTAGGTGTTGCTGTGGCCACAACACTGTAAGCCCTCACAGGGCCCTGCTGTGAAATATTAGATCAAGAATTGTAATTACATGCCCCTGTTGAACAGGAGCTGAAAAATTAGGCCTTAGGCACTGGTGCTGGTGCCACAACACTGCAACCCCTCACAGACACTCTAGTTGGAACGCAGGAACGAGCCCTGCTGCAAAGTATTGCTTCAAAAATTGTAATTACACGCCCCTGTTAGACAGGGGCAGAAAAATTGGGCCTTAGGCACTGGTGCTGGTGCCACAACACTGCAACCCCTCACAGACACTCTAGTTGGAACGCAGGAACGAGCCCTGCTGCAAAGTATTGCATCAAAAATTGTAATTACACGCCCCTGTAAGACAGGGGCAGAAAAATTGGGCCTTAGGCACTGGTGCTGGTGCCACAACACTGCAACCCCTCACAGACACTCTAGTTGGAATGCAGGAACGAGCCCTGCAGCAAAGTATTACATCAAAAATTGTAATTACACGCCCCTGTTAAACAGGGGCTGAAAAATTGTGCCTTAGGCACTGGTGGTGGCGCCCAGAACCAAAAATGTTCTTACAAGCTATCAGCGTGATGATTGAGGAGGAAGAGGATAATCACTCAGGGATAGTCACTCAGCATCAGCATAGGCAGTCTTTGAAGGGATCTGAGATTTCAAAAAAAATTATTCGGTTACATCAGCATCAGGTGCTTGGTAGCTGGTGGTGATCCAAGACTGATTCATTTTTATGAAGGTCAGCCGATCGACCGAGTCGGTGGACAGACGCACCCTGTGATCGGTTACCACGCCTCCAGCAGCACTGAATGTGCGTTCCGAAAGAACGCTGGATGCAGGACAGGCCAGTAGCTCAATTGCATACTGTGCAAGCTCTGGCCAGTGATCCATCCTCAAGACCCAGTAACCCAGAGGATTTTCGGTGGGAAAGTTGTCCAAGTCTGATCTTGCCCCTAGGTATTCCTGCACCATGTAAAACAGACGCTGGCGATGGTTGCTGGAACCGATCGAAACCTTGGGGCTGCGGACCAAAAAATTGTCTGAACGCATCGGTCAGACGGCCACCTTCTCCACCGCTCCTTCTTTGACTGACCGAAGCCTCAGCAACACGTTGTCCAGAAACAGGAGTTTGTAACCTCCCAGTCTCTGGGAACGCGTTGCACAGACCTTTCTGCAAGGCCTCCCGAAGATGTTTCATCCTCTGCTCCCTCTGCGATGGCAAGATAAGGTCCGCAACCTTACCCTTGTAACGTGGATCAAGGAGGGTTGCCAGCCAGTATTGGTCCTTCTCCTTGATACCACGAATACGAGGATCCTTACGCAGGCTTTGCAGGATCAGGGAGGCCATGCAGCGTAGGTTTGCTGAGGCATTCAGTCCGGAGTCCTCTGGGTCACTAAGGACAACAACGTCCGCAGCCACCTCCTCCCAGCCACGTACAAGTCCATGTGTTCCTTGGGACTGATCCCTTAAAGACTGCTGCTGATGCTGAGTGCCAGGCTCCACCTCCATACTGACACAATCTTCCTCCTCCTCCTCCTCCTCCTCCTCGTCCTCTTCCTGTGTGATCGGCGGGCACGCAGGAACACTGTCTGGATAAAGGGGGCCTTGAGAGCTAAGGAAGTCCTCCTCTTCCTGCCTCTGTTCTGCCTCAAGTGCCCTGTCCATTATTCCACGCAGCGTGTGCTCCAACAGGTGGACAAGGGGGACAGTGTCACTGATGCATGCACTGTCAGTGCTCACCATCCTCGTGGCCTCCTCGAATGGTGACAGGACAGTGCATGCATCCCTGATCATGGCCCACTGGCGTGGGGAAAAAAAACCAAGCTCCCCTGACCCTGTCCTGGTGCCATAGTCGCACAGGTACTCATTGATGGCCCTCTGCTGCGTGTGCAGCCGCTGCAGCATGGCCAACGTTGAGTTCCACCTGGTGGGCATGTCACAGATTAGGCGGTTCTTGGGCAGGTTAAACTCCTTTTGGAGGTCCGTCAGCCGAGCACTGGCATTATATGACCGGCGGAAATGCACACAGACTTTCCTGGCCTGCCTCAGGACATCCTGTAAGCCCGGGTACCTGCCCAAGAACCGCTGCACCACCAAGTTAAGGACGTGAGCCAAACAGGGCACATGGGTCATTTGTCCCTGTCGGAGGGCAGAGAGGAGGTTGGTGCCATTGTCGCAAACCACCATTCCTGCCTTAAGTTGGCGTGGCGTCAACCACCTCTGAACCTGCCCCTGCAGAGCTGACAGAACCTCTGCCCCAGTGTGGCTCCTGTCCCCCAAGCACACCAGCTCAAGCACCGCATGGCATCTTTTGGCCTGCGTACTTGCGTAGCCCCTTGAACGCCTACGGAGCACCGCTGGTTCCGAGGAAGAGGCCATGGAGGAAGAAGAAGAGGAGGGGGTGGAGGAGAGAGGTGTGTCACAATCAGCATTTTGGAGGCGTGGTGGCGGAACAACCTCCAACACTACTGCACCTTGTCCTGCATCCTTCCCAGCTGCCAGCAGAGTCACCCAATGCGCCGTGAAACTTAGGTAACGTCCCTGTCCATGCCTGCTGGACCATGAGTCAGCGGTAATATGCACCTTACCGCTGACCGCCCTGTCCAGCGAGGCATGGACATTGCCTTCCACATGCCGGTAGAGAGCCGGAATCGCCTTCCGTGAGAAAAAGTGGCGTTTGGGTACCTGCCACT
>JBBGZY010000183.1:1702500-1717483 GCA_037952925.1 Lithobates clamitans
TGACAGCTCTGAGCGGCTCTGCACTTGACACATATAATCAAGGAAATGTCAGAATAAATCGAGATCACAATCTTTTAACGATTAATTGTGCAGCTCTACTACAAGCTGTCTTAAAGTGGTTGTTAAGGCACTGTACTACAAAACATCCCATCCCCTCTGTTAGCTATCATTATCCTAGTGTCTGTGTTAAAAAAAAAAAAAAAAAAAAAAAAAAAAAGGGAGCAGATTATACCTTATATTGGAGCGTCTCCCGGTACTCACGTGACACCTCGGCTCTCTCCTCTGCCCGGTTGACAGCTATATGGGGCGGAGCCGAGCGCTCCTGATGATGTCAGCCGGGGAGGAGAGAGATCCGAGGAGTCACAAGAGCGCCAGGAGACACTCTGATATATGGTATAATCTGCTTTTTTTTTTTTTTGCAGCACAGGCACCATGTTCGATAATGTTAGCTAACAGAGGGGATGGTATGTTTGTAATACAGATATTATAGCAGCAGGAAGTGGAAGGGGCAGTGAGCATAGTGCACAGACTAGCTGACAGGCAGGGAGGGGAGGGGGGAAGAGGAGATCTGCAGAGAGTTGCGGCTGACAGAGGCACGTAAACTCACCAGTGTGTCAGGGCTCAGCAGCCATGATAAACTGTAGTCAGTTTTTCAGATGGGAGGGTATAGGCAGGCAGGATCAGCCAGTTTTTTTGGTGATAGAAAGGGCCAAAAGACACAGCACAAGCACTGTGTGGTTATGCATGCTTTAAAGGGAACAGTAAAAAAAAACATTTTGGTGTTACAAACGCTTTAAAGCTGAACTTTACCCATAACAACATGATAAAAAGAATGTTCTTTAGCAAGGAACATACATCACACAATAAATATTCTACCAAAAATTAGTGAGTGCTATAAATTGCATCCAGCATTGCTCCTGTTTCTTCTTGCTGGAGGCTGCCATTTTGCTGAAGCCCAGAGCCCCTGAACAGCAGTAAATCTGTCCTGCAGGTCCTCCTCTACATTTTCTGCACAGTGCCAAAAATAGGAACTGAGCATGTGCAGAGGAAAGGCGAGACAGTGTACTACTGAATTTTAAACATACCTGCATAAGGGACCAGCCTGAAGTGATATATAGGAGACTTCATTTTCTGAGTAAAGTTATATTTTAAGTTACAAAATACTGTTGAAACTTAGGTTTCATTCACATGGACTCACAAACCCAGACCAAACCAAGGACTGACTGAACAGAACATGAGAACAAACTGAACACATAGGCCAGGAGTGTCAAACTATTTCATTGCGGGCCGCAATCAGCATTATGGTTGTCCTCGAAGGGCCGGTTATATTTGTAAGAGTATGTAAATGTATGCAATGCTTTTTTTCTCAAAGAATAGGTGCAGGGACTCAACCATATTGAATGGTGGGTGTGGCCAAATTGCACCAATAGTGGGTGGATTGTATAGGGGCAATAAATGCCAGGAGTGCTTTAGGTGTGGAGTTTAGGGATGCGCTTTGTACAGAGGTTGTCCACATCTCGCCCCCACCCCTCCCCCCTGGGGGTGAGGACCACATGAAATGGCCTGGTGGTCGGATTCGGCCCGCGGGCCTTGTGTTTGACACAGGCAGTGAACACCTCTCTGTTGAACATGTATTCCTAACCGGAATCAACTTGCAGAAGGCATGTGATAACTGTTGATCCTCAAAAATAGAATTATTATTATTAACAATCACAGATAGAATTGATCAGTCATAAACAGGTGGCAATAAATCTAATTCAAGTACAAATCAAGGTGTGAGCTTCTTGTCTAGTAAGCTCTGTGCTTTGACATTTATCCTCTTCCTCCAAAGTTCATTTCCCCATTTTTATGTCTCCAAACAACCAACCAAGCAGATACAATATTTTCAAGCATGTCCAATCATGTTTCGTTTAAGATAGTTGAAGGTCAAGCCAGTCCATACTAGTGAATCATAAATGTTCAAATTCTGAACCAACTGGTTCACAGCCCCTGTATCTTGGTGTACCAATTTTCATGCTATTCATGCTGATCAATACAAGTTTTTTTTTTCCTATGACAGGTGTGTTAAATAAAAAAAAACTTTTTTTTTTGTAACAAAATAAATAGTACATAAAGTGGCTTGGGTGGAAATATTAAACTCATTTTCAATACATTATAGTGCATCCCTGTGTTTCTGGTACATACCACCATTACCTTGGGTAGTGATTTTACACCCGGGCGCTGAGCCAAAAAATAATTGATTTTAGGTAGATTTCACTATTAACAAGCTCTCAAATATGACTTGTGAAGGTCTCCCTTAAAAAGTATATATTTAAAAAAAATTAATAAGTGCTTTAGATTGGAGACTTAAGTGGATTCATAGAAATATCGGGCCAACACCTTCAAAGTTGCAGTTTCTGAGGATCTCGTCATCTCCGTGAGTCCCTGGCTTGGAACAAGGATGAAGAATAAAAGACCTTCAGACCTACTGGCTGCACTTTGGTCCATATCGGTAAATATCTGGATACTGGAGATAGAATCAAGATGATAGTTTTGCAACCTGAAGCTTTTAAAAACAAGTAAACAATGGCAGCCTCCAATAATCTCACATGTTCTTAGAAGCTTGCTCTAAAATCAGTGGTTCCCCATCCTGTCCTCGAGTACCCCCAACAGGCCATGTTTGCAGGTTGTCCTATATCTTGCACAGGTGCTTTAAGCACCTGTGCAAGATGTAGAGTCAATGGCTTGGTATTTTGGACAGCTATTTTATCTAAGAGCAATTCCCAAAACTTGGCCTGTTGGAGGTACTTGAGGACAGGGTTGAGAACCACTGGTGTAAAACAACCTCCTTTTCACTAACAGTAAAGAACCATCATTAGCAATAATTAGGCAAACTCAACTCCAACAATAACTTTTTTTAATTTTGCATTTAAGGTGTCAGATCTTTATTTCTGTTTGTGTTCCTGTTTGGGATATTTATCTTCTCTACCTTTATGTTAAAGTTATTAAACAATATGAAGTGAGGAGAACTCTACCCAGAAACCAACAGAAACAATTTTTCCTATTGCAGTAGGGAAGAGTTAGAAATTCAGTTTTATTGCAGTCTGTGGTCCCAAAAGCAAGAGTTTACTTCAATTCCAGGCCAAGGGGACAGGTGTCAGACAGAACAGTAAGAACAGGGACAAAGGATCATTTAAAAGACTGCAGAGGTTCTAACCCCCCCCCCCCCCCCTCCTCAACTTAAAAACTGTAATTTTTGGATGTTAGTTTTTAAATAGTAAGTTAACCCAAAAGTGAGATTTTAGTCATGGGTGGAGTCCAGGCATTAAATCACCCGCTGGCTTATATCTCCTGCCATAACTCCACACTATTCACATGACTTGTGACTCACACCACTCAGTTACATGAAGGGAATCTCAGATTGTTTTTATCACTTAGGAAAATTGTGTCAGGAATGGTTTGCCATAGGATGTTGTCATTCGTAAATCTGCAGAAAGAAGAAGAAGGGGCTACCTAAGGAGCTGGAACAGCTCAATTGTATCTCTTATGAAGAGAGAAAGAAGCAGGGCAGGGTCTTTTTTCAGATTCAAGAGAGTTAGATTTTGTCACCAAATAAATCAATCCTTGAATTTTGTACACTTGTATTGATCCAGTAGTGATGCAGCCAATCAGAGGCTGCCGTAGAGATTAACTTTAACAAAAGCGATGGATTCTGTAATTTGTTGTCTTCCTTTCTCATACACAATAAAGAGGTTCTCATTGTCTTCAATGCTATGGGAGAGGGTGGTGAGAGTGGAATAGCCACTCGGTCCCGGCCAAATCTGGAAGGACTGGTGTTCCCACGAGTCCCCGGAATTAAAACTCCAACGTAGGGTGAGGTTTAGACCTAAAGGAAAAAAAAAAAGGTAAGTGAAGTTAGTGGGTTAATAAAGTACAATAACCCCCCTTTTCCTTGTTTCTGAACCCTACTAAAAAAAAAAAAAAAAAAAATAAAAAAAAAAAAGTACAAACAACACACACATATGTTGTATTACTGCGATTGTCAGGCGCAAAAGAAGTATATTCTTTGGTGGTAGGACATTGTAATGGCAAGAAATATAACAGGAACAAGATTGTAGAGCTGCACAAGGCTGAAATGGGCTACAAGACCATGCCCAAGAAGCTTGATGAAAAGGAGACAACTGTTGGGAGCGATTATTCGAAAATGGAAGAAATACAAAATAACAATTAAATCGCCCTCGCTCCAGAGCTCCATGCAAGATTTCACCTCATGGAGTAAGCATGATCATGACTAAAAGTGAGGGATCAGCCCATAATCTGAAGGCAGTTGGGACCACAGTCACCAAACAAATCATTGGTAACACAATACGCCGCCATGGATTGAAATCCTGCAAGGTCCCCCTCCTCCAGAAGGCACATGTACAGGCCCATCTGAAGTTTGTCAATTAACATCTAAATGATTCTGAGAAGTATTGGAGAGAAAGTGCTGTGGTCAGAAGAGACCAAAATTGAGCTCTTTGGCATTAACTCGAATCGCTGTGTTTGGAGGAAGAAAAATGCTGACTATGACCCCAAGAACACCATCCCTACAGCTTTGGGGGCTGCAACTCTACTAAAAAGTTACAGGCCGACTTTGCCACTTTGAGGCACCAATGGATGGAGTGATGTATTGTAAAATCTTAGATGAGAACCTTTCTCCCTCAGCCAGAACACTGAAGATGGGTCGTGGATGAGCCTTCCAGCATGACAATGACCCAAACACATACCACCAAGGCAACAAAGGAGTGGGTCAAGAAGAAGCACATTAAGGCCATGAAGTGGCCTGGCCAGTCTCCAGACCTTAAAAAGGGGTTGTAAACCCTTGTGTTTTTTCACCTTAATGCATCCTATGCATTAAGGTAAAAAACTTCTGGCAGTGACAAGCCCCCCAGTTTTACTTACCTGAGCCCCTTCATGCACTTGGCGGAGACCCTCTCTTGATTGGATAGATTGATAGCAGGGCAGCCATTGGCTCCCGCTGCTGTCAATCAAATCCAATGATGCTAGCGCCAGGGGGCGGGGCGGAGTCCGGCATTCGTGTCTATGGACGCAAATGCTGGACTCCAGAGCACGCCCGCAAGGTAACCCCCCCAAGAGAGCGCATCTGCTAGGAGGTTTTCTGATAAGAGGAGCCGCCAAGGGATCCCAGAAGTCGATGATCAGTGCAAAATGAGCTGCACAGTGGAGGCAAGTATGACATGTTTGTTATTTAAAAAAAAAAAAAAAAACTGAAAACTTACAATCACTTTAATCCTATAGAAAATTTATGGAGGGAGCTGTAACTTCGAGTTATCAAGCGACAGCCAAGAAACCTTAAGGATTTAGAGAAGATCTGTAAAGAAGAGTGGACCAAAATCCCTCCTGAGATGTGTGCAAACCTGGTCACCAACTACAAGAAACGTCTGACCTCTGTGCTTTCTCCACCAAGTACTAAGTCATGTTTTGCTTGGGGATCAAATACTTATTTTACTCACTGAACTGCAACTCAATTTATAATATTTGTTTCATGTGTTTTTTCTGGATTTTGGTTGATATTCTGTCCCTGTCATTCAAAATACACCTATGATAAAAATTATAGAGCATTCCTTCTTTTGTAAGTGGGCAAACTCACAAAATCTGCAGGGGGAATCAAATTTTATTTATTTTTTTCCACATTAAACATTACCACACTACTATCTTCATGCTGCAGTGGTATCTGCATTTAAACATTATGTCATAGATTATATAGTGATGATCACATAATCGGGACATTAAAACTTGGAGCTTACACAGGGCTCAGGATTTACATCCTGCTACCAATTGTTGAGCCAATCAATAATGCTGTCATGGGAAGAAGTGGAGAAATATTCCTCAATACCTGGAAGTACTAGGTATATCTCTTTGCAACTCAGCTCTGTACAATCTGCTGCCATTGCATTCTGACTACACATGCATAAGTTCAAGTAATATCCTACTGAGATTAGTAACTAAAAGTTTTGGACAGAGTGAAAAAGAGTTGAACATGTCAGCTTTTATAACCGTCTATACCCCCGCTAGGGAGATTCACCCTCTCCATTTGTCCCAATTACATATACCATTGAAAATGAAAGTAAAAGAAAACCTCAAATTTTGAGTTGTCCCCAGAAAAGTAATAGAGGGGACATTTTCAAACATGGACACTAGTTCTGGTGACCTGAGGAATTCCCTTAATTTCCTCTCACTTCCTGTTTTGGCTATGGGACAGGAAGTGAAGATAAATCTCCCAAATGAGCTAAAGATGGCAAAAATATAACCCTTCCATACTCTATCCAACATGGGGGAAAAAAAAAAAAAAAAAAAAAAAAAAAAAGGGGGAAGAAGTTTTGCCTATAGTTCTAGTTTAAAATGATTGTAAAGTCTCATTAAAAAAAAAAACAAAAAAAAAAACACTTTATACTTAACTCCTCTGTGCAGTGGTTTTGTACAGAGCAGCCCTGATCCTCCTCTTTGCTGCTCCTGGCCCCTCCCTCCTGTCCAGTGCCTCCACAGCAAGCAGCTTGCTATGGGGTCACCCAAGCTGAGCTGCAGCTACGCGTGTCCATTCAGACCCCGTCTGATTGGCTAACTGACTTTGATTGACAGCAGCGGGAGCCAATGGCGTCGCTGCTGTGTCTCAGCTAATCAGGAGGGAGAGTCAGGGACGTCCAGGGGACATCACTGGGCAGAGATGGGGCTCAGCTAAGTATTAGGGAGGCTGCATTAAGATAAAAAAAACCTTCTGCCTTTACAACTCCTTTAAGGATTTACATGATACAAGCCCCAATTAAGATGGAGTGCCTCAACTTTTTGGTTGTTTCATTTCATCCTAAGGTTATTCCAATAAAATCCTTTCAGGACTATTGATGTATTTCTTCCACTATTTTTTTTTTTTTTTTTTAATTAAATTTATTTCAGGACCCCCTTTTTGGGGGGAGCTGCTTTAAATGTGAGCAACCTTACCTAAACAAATTGTCAGCTTAAACTGATAAAATGGATCAGTCGCAATACCAGATATTAACAGGAGATCTAATATCTCTTATACAGGAACTCCAATAAGAAAAACCTGACACTAAGCTTTCCCTGCTCTACAAATACAAAAGTTTTGACTAATGTTAGAAACTAACGGTAAAAGGGCTGACATGTATGGTTCAATGGACAGCACTGAACAAACTTTGTTCTATAGAAAACGGCAATCATTGTGTGTTTTACACTTACGTTGAGTCTGGTGTGCTGGGTTCACAAAGTAGGTCACTCCACCTCTATACAAAGCTCCAGCAGCCACGGCTGGATCTGGCAAACCTTCGTCGAAGCGGACATTTTCCAGCGGTAGAGAATCGCAGCCATCGGTGGAGTACACTATGATCCGGCAGTGACAGTGATAGAAGTACTGGTTCCGGGTATTAATTACCACTGAGCCATCTGGAAGCTCATAGGGCTGCGAGAGAGGTGAAAAGGCAAGACCTGGTGAAGACTTCAGATGGACAAGACAGCAAACTGGATTATGGATAAGAGTATGGAGAGGAGTCAGATGCACAAGTGGTGGACACATCTTACCTGGCATTCATCAGGACTGAAGTCACCCATTTTTTTTTGCTTCTTAAATGGCAGACCCTCTAAATTTCCACCTTTCCTCCAGGTTTTCCCATGATCATCGCTTAGTAGACAAAACACTCCATCCTCATCCAGGGTCCCATGACCACACACGATCAGGCGGCCTTTCATTGGCTCATACTTTTTCTGTACATAGAGAAATTCTCAACTGAAGTGGCTGCCCAGACTAAATATAAAATTGCACACTTGAGTCGGGTCTCCTCATAAAGCGGTACCACTACCCACATTAAAATTAACCTATACCTTGCCTGTGAGAGCAAATGCTGGATTTATTTAATTTGTTTCTCAACTCCTTTCAACTTTCTACTAACCTGTATCCCATAGCCTGGCCCAGGGCTGAACATCTTGGTGCCGACCTCACGGGAGAGGTTTCTTGGTGTACTCCAGGTGATACCGTCATCAGAGCTGTTGGTGACCATGACGCTGGAGACTCCACACTGCAGGTAATGGGCACACAGTGTGTACACCAGGAAGATGTTTTTGGTCTCATCATCCACAACAACAGCACCCAAGTTCAGCCCGTCTGCAGCAGATCCATCATCTATAATGAAAGCTGTGGGTCCCCAAGTGTAACCTGCAAGTATAGAAAATATTTAATAATCACTAAAGCATGACCTCAGCTTTTTGGGGGGGGGTTTTAGGGTTAGAATGCCATCAGTTTTTTTAAGGTTGCACCAATACCATTATCAGTGCCGATACCAAGCATTTGTACGAATATCAGGACTTGTGCAAGTGCTCCGATACCTGAAACTGATACCTTCACAGGCTCTGTTTTTTCAGCTGTTAACCAGATTTCCCCCAAAAGCTGAAATGTAAAAAAAAAAACAAAAAAAAAAAAAAAACCTGCCAAAAGCAAAAAAAAAAGCCAGCAATTACCGGTTGTTAGAGCCCTTGCACACTGGGGCGGTTTGCAGGCGCTACTGCGCTAATAATAGCGCCTGCAAACCGACCCGAAAGTGCCGCTCCTTGCATTCCAGTGTGCAAGCCCCGAGGGCTTGCACACTGGAGCGATGCGCTGGCAGGACGGTAAAAAAAGTCCTGCCAGCAGCATCTTCGGAGCGGTGAAGGAGCGGTGTGTATACCGCTCCTTTACCGCTCCTGCCCATTGAAATCAATGGGACGGCGCGGCTATACCGCCGGCAAAGCGCCTCTGCAGAGGCGCTTTGCGGTGGTATTTAACCCTTTCTCGGCCGCTAGCGGGGGTAAAACCGCCCCGCTAGTGGCCGCAGACCGACGGTAAAACGCCGTTAATAATAGCGCCGTTTTACCGCCGACGCCGCCCCCCGCCCCAGTGTGCAAGGGCTCTTAAGGAGCGGGGCTGCCGCATCCTTAACATCCGTTGACTCATTCGGCTGTCCGTAGGGTTTCCCTGCTGACAGCTGAAGTGTAAACAAAAGAGAATTCCCTACAATTGTAAACGGTAAAAAAAAACAAAACAAAAAAAAAACAAAAGACACAAACCACACACACACGCTCAGTGCTATAAACATTATTTCATTAGTATCTTTTGGTTTATTCATCTACAGATCAAAAGGGATAAACTTGATCAGCAGATGAAGGTCAGTAAAAAGCAACCAGTCAAGTAAAGTTTTCATTAAAATGTCCCTTTGTTTAACCCCTTAACCCTTTAGTAACCCCCAATTAACTCCTTATTCTCTTCCATTTAATTATGATTTCCTGCTGGTTTTTTTTGTTCATTTCTAGGTTATAAACCCATTCAATTTTTTCTTGTTTTGTTCATTTTTATATATATATATATATATATATATATATATATATATATATATATATATATATATATATATATATATATATATATATATATATATATATATATATATATATATATATATATATATATACACACACACATACATACATTAATATATGCAGCAAGATGAGGAAAAAAGAACATCTAAAAGCTGCACACATTGTAACGCGTGTAACGATCATTTAATCACAATTTCTCTTTTTTTTTTTTTTTTTCCAGCTTCAAACATATCAGAGCATGCATGCACTGCATTAGAGTCACACTCTGTAATAAAATCCACTATTTGTTTCATTCTGTGAAGAAAAATAGATGGTTGCATATCCCTTGGAGTGCAGAATATATTTGCCTTTAGTAAATCAACCCCATTATCTTTTCATTTTTTAAACAGGTTCAAGGAGGAGCTGGAATTCACCAGAACTAAAGTAGAAAATCCTTATACGTTGTTAAACAGAAACTTGTATAGACAGTGGAATGTAAGCTGCCATTGCTGACCTTCTAGTTTCCTAGCTGTTATTTTGATCCTGTTGCCTCAATGCTTTGAAAAACAAA
Organism: Lithobates clamitans; assembly: GCA_037952925.1. Lineage (NCBI taxonomy): Eukaryota > Metazoa > Chordata > Amphibia > Anura > Ranidae > Lithobates > Lithobates clamitans. The sequence continues at coordinate 1,712,447 of JBBGZY010000183.1, forward strand.
GTAGGGTTTGGAACGCCAAAATTAAGCCTGGTACACACGCTGAGATTAAATCGGACAAATGACCGCCCTTTTTTTTTTTCGCATGCTAATCTCCATATCGAAAACAAAAGCTTCCTATAGTTAAGAAAATTCTCGTACAACAGAATAGAAATTGGGAAGTTATGTAATGTGTTGTATTGTATTTTTGGACGAATATTGTACTGATTAAAGCAGAGCTGCAGACTATTCTTGAAAAATCGGCTCTTGGGTGCTGGCACCGCCATCTTGGGTAAGGGAAACCTCCTTGTGACTTCACAGCCAGCGAATTGCATTGCACTTTCCTAATGGGCCAGCTGCGGCGTGGGCCAAACTTCCAGCTGAGTTTCCCACGGAAAACTCAGCGGGAGTGGGTACCTGTCAAACAGGTACTTGCTCCCCCCTACAAGATGCTAAATGTGACATCGCAGAGGGGGGAGGAGGAGGCAGACTAGCGGAGCTTCCCCTTTTGGGTGGAGCGCCGTTTTAAACGTAAAAAATTGTATGAGAAAAAAATGTATGCGCTTGTTCCATCAGATAATTTCGCACAACGTGCCCTGATCAGCTCTCACAAGCTGTGTACCTACGATCGGTTCGAAAGTGGTATTTTTTGTATGATTTTCTGATCGTGTGCATTTACTTTGCTTGCTCAGTGATTCAAAAAGTATTGGGGCCATTAAGTCAGCATAGCTGCCAGGCACAAAGCATTTTCAGAAACCGATCAGCATTGGTATCCTCCCATCTTTCTCCCAGCAAAGGCTTCCCTTAATTCCACATATTGCACCCTTGTCCGTGTTTGCATTAGTTATCTTTTCATTATTTCCTGCTAGAACCTAAAATTGCAACTAGGTGGCAGCACTACAACACAAGTGCCGGGTACAATGTATGTGAATGAATGGAAGGCTCCCGAGCATACATGAATAGGATACTCACCCCCATCCTGTGACCTGCGAGTGGCTATGAATTTTGCCCCCAGATCAGAGGCAGAATGTTTGCGAGCCTCAGAAAAGGCCAGGAGATGTCCCCGTGGGGTGTAAGTGATGAGCGGAATGCGGTAGGTATCCACCTCGCCAATCACCCGACCGCTCACCCAGAGTAATTGTTCCATCGTAATCAACGGAGAGACCTATAGGGGGGAAAAAAAAAAAAAAAAAAAAAGAAGGATTTTGGTGGCAAGTACGATCGACCAGAATAAAAATCGGTTTTCATTCAGTGTAAGGCACTTGATAATATTGTAAAACAAAACCAAAGAAACTTCCCAGCTCAACTCACCAGCCAGTCTGCAACCAAATGAATTTCCTGTCTAACAGTCTGCATTAAAAACAGGGGTTTAGTCTGCACCATTTGCAAATACACGCGTAAGCTGCAGAGCCGCTCCAGGGAACCCCAGTATTATCTGCAGTCCTAACTCTTGTACATTTTTTTAAAGCCTCCATTAGTAGAAGCACATGCATTCTAATAGATAGGCAGAGAGCAGGTGAGCCTGGGAGGGAGCCCATCCCTCTTTAACCCTTTCGCTGCCAGAGCCGTTTTTGCACAAGTTTAAAAAAATCATTTTAGGCCTGAAGATTACACAAAACCCACAAATTATATATTTTCTGAAAGCAGACACCCTAGTAAATAAAATAGTGGTAGTTGCAATTTTTTATGTCACACGATATTACCGCAAAAGGTCTAAATAGATACCCAACATGCCAAACCATAAATTTATGTGTGCCCCTGAAATGGCGACAAACTTCAGTACCCTATATTTTCTACAGGCGACGCTTTAAAAGCCCCCCTATAGGTATCATTTTAGGGTTATTGAGGAGGTCTGGTGCTAGAATTATTGCTCTCACTCCGGCGTACGCAGCGATATGTAACATGTATATTGCAATAGATGTTTTCGCACGTAGGCGCCCCGATGCATGCGTTTAAGTTCGTGTGTATTTCTGGGGGCGGGAGGTCTGGGGCAGGGTGGCGGTGATTTTATGTGCTTGGATTATTTTTTTTGCAAACTCAAATTTTTTTTCCAATCACATAACAGTCCCCTATGTGATGATTTTTAGATGACAGGTTCTCTTTATTGAGATATGCAGGGTCTAAAAGACTCTGCATGTCTCCCCTGCATTCCACTGAATGTTTTGCAATGCAGATCGCATTGCAAAACATCCTCTCTTGGCAAAGCGAGCCGGGGACACCGATAGCTTGACCCAGAAGTGATGTCTGGGATGTCGCTTTCTATGTCACAAGAAGAAGGGGAGGAGAACAGACATGTGTCCGCTCTTCTCCTTCCCCTCCACCCGCTGGCACCTGCCATGGAGATCCCGGGCCCACTGATGGGCAAGTGGACCCCGGTAAGCATGGCGGAAAAGGGGGGGAGTGGTTGGGGGGAAGCGCCGGTACCGGGGGTGTGTTATGCCCTGTACACACGAGAGGATTTTCCGACAACAAAATCCATAGATTTTTTCCGACGGATGTTGGCTCAAACTTGTCTTGCATACACACGGTCACACAAATCTTGTCGGAAATTCCGAACGTCAACGCGGTGACGTCCAACATGTATGACGATCCGAGAAAAATGAAGTTCAATAGCCAGTGCGGCTCTTCTGCTTGATTCCGAGCATGTGTGGAACTTTGTGCGTCAGAATTGTGTACACACGATCGGAATATACGACAATGGATTTTGTTGTAGGAAAATTTGGATCCAGATCTCAAATTTTGTGTGATGGAAATTCCGATGGAAAATGTCTGATGGAGCCTACAAGCTCCGATCGAAAATTTTCAATAGGAAAATCCGACCGTGTGTACGGGGAATAAGAGTGAATGCGCACGCGCACACGTGCACACACGCACACACACACGCACACACACCCGCGCACACACACACACTCCCAGATTGTGTGCGATACCCCCTGCCGTTGGGTCTGTACGACGTACGGACCTGGCGGCAAAAGGGTTAAAAAGGCACAGGGGCGCACTGGACACCAAGCATATAGCATAAAGATGGCAGCAAACGTATCCAGTGTGTCCCCTCACCAATATTACATCAGTAACAAACAAATGGCCCCTGCCCCCACCTTCACAGCAAGGAGCACATGGAAGGACAATGCATGCAAAACAAAAACAAAGAAAATTCCCAGCTCAACTCACCAGCCAGTCTGCAACCAACCAAATTACCTAACCGAACACCTATTCTGACTAACCTGTGTAAGAAGGAACTGTATACTTACCCCATTTTCAGACCACTCTGGTCCAGTCACATGATCCACCTCCCCTCTATCAGCCAGTGGCGACTGCAGGGGAGAAGAGGGAGTGCCGACAACGGATTGCCCATAGGTGCCTATGGGTGATGCCACCACTCCTAATCATTGTCAGCCATTGGGAGGCCTCTCCTCTTCCCTGCCACTGGCTTACACAGGGGAGATTCGGGGATTCGTTGGGGGCCACAAAAGATATACATGTCCAAATTACCAGAAAACGGAACGCGGGCTGAAGTTTGGACATGCCTGGTTTAGATCAAAGCATATTCATGTGTTAGAATGGCCCAGTCAAAGTACAGACCTAAATCCAATTGAGAATCTGTGGAAAGACTTGAAAATTGCTGTTCACAGACTCTCTCCATCCAATCTGACAGAGCTTGGAAAAAAGAAAGCCTTAGTTATGCAATGCTTCACCGATCATGTATCTTATTTCTATTCATATGGACATTTGTAATGCTATCATTGTTTTCAAACATATGGGAAGTTTCTCAGTTGATGTAGTCCAAGTCTCTACACAATGTCATGCAATTCATGTTCCTTTTATGTACACATATGAATTTTACTGTTTTATTATGCATTTTCTGTATGAATTTTTATGATTTACATTAAATATGCCGTTTTTTGACCCTCTATTGGTGACTGCATGTTTCATTTAAAGTCCCACTTTGCTTTCTTTTTTCCCAATATAATCGGGATGGAGGCTAGAGACATCTGATCTTTGCCTCCTTTAAAGTCCTATTTTCTCCTCCTTTTTGCCAATCTGACAGAGCTTGAGCTATTTTGCAAAGAAGAATGGGCAAACATGTCACCCTCTAGATGTGCAAAGCTGGTAGAGAAATCCCCAAAAAGACTTGCAGCTGTAATTGCAGCGAAAGGGGGTTCTACAAAAGTATATATAGCTGAATATAAATGTACCCCACACTTTTCACATACCGTATATACTCGAGTATAAGTCGTTCCGAGTATAAGTCGAGGCCCTAATTTACCACAAAAAAAAAAAAAATGGGAAAAACGTATTGACCCGAATATAAGACGAGGGTGAGAAATGCACAGCTACTGTAAGTGAAAAAGAGGGTCAACAATACCCATTTGCAGCCTCACTGTGCCCATTTGCATGTCTCACTGTGCCCATTTGCAGCCATAGGTCCCCCGAACTTCAAACTCGATAGTTAAGGGATCCTAGATGCCCCCTAGCTGCAGCCAAAATTTGGGGTCTCTGAACCCAAAGGGTCCCAAAATGACATTGCTGCAGGTGGACACAGTTGACCAAATTTGGGGCCAAGTATCTTGGGGCCACTTAGTGCTAAGAACCCCAAATTTGGTGTGCAAACTCAGTGGAACTAGCACCATAAAATAGCTGGGGTTTCTAACTCCAAGTGGCCCCGAGATACAGGGCCCCAAATTCGGTTCAGAAAATGTCATGCACTTTTCTGCAGCAGAGAATGACATTTCCCGAACCGATTTTGGGGCCCCGTATCTCGGGGCCACTTAGTGCTAGGAACTCCATCTTTGGATATGTTATGGTACCAGATCCGCTGACTTTACACACCAAATGTGGGGTTCCTAGCACTAAGTGGCCCTGAGATACGGGGCACCAAAGTCGGTTCAGAAAATGTCATGCACTTTTCTGCAGCAGAGAATGACATTTCCGAACAGATTTTGGGGCTCCGTATCTCGAGGCCACTTAGTGCTAGGAACTCCATCTTTGGATATGTTATGGTACCAGATCCACTGGGTTTACACACCAAATTTGGAGTTCCTAGCACTAAGTGGCCCTGAG
>JBBGZY010000185.1:0-52500 GCA_037952925.1 Lithobates clamitans
GAAAGGGATTTTACGGTATGTATAAAAAAATCCCATTTTCTCTTTCGTTCATTGACGGACACAGCACTCTAATCTTGACCTTAGGGACGTCCCCAAGCAGTGCCAAAACGAGGGGTGGGAACAAAATAAACTCCACCTACAACAAAAAGAACTCCTCATCAGAGGAGCCGCAACCTCAGACGGCCGCCCTCAAAACCTTGCGGCCGAAGCATGCATCCGAAGATGAATATAATAATAGGTGGTGCTGCGCTAATCCTGGACCTCCTTACTGAGTAACTGAGAGTGATAATAAATAGATAAGAAGTGATGTAAAAAATGAAAAAGTGTTGGCACCAGCCATAAAATAATCTCACTCGTGAAATAATAAATCGTCTGGGTGCTAAAACAAATAAATGAGGTCTAGAAGTAAAAATAGATAACCCAGCATGGAAAAATAAAAATAAAATTACAAAACAATTCGTATCTGTAATCATGTGCATATATGGGTAAACATTAGTGTAAACACTCATCAAATAATAGTGTATGATAAAATCCAAGTGACTCGAAATGCAACGAGCAAATAAAGTGACATAGTGCAATAGTGACAAACAATTATTAGAAGTAAATGAGTGAAATATCCAGGGATTTGTCAGAATCTATGACATGCACTCTGTAATAAATAATGTGACTTAAATATATTGGCATGCACCAAGTGTGGCAATAAAGGGAAGTCCTTATTTATTAAAAATGCAATAGCGTCTCAACATGCAACAGCACGCTCTGCGGTGTTTAAAGTAAATCACACGGTGCTCATCTTCGTGTTTCAACACTCATGTGGGGGATGGCCCCTTACCTTAAGGCAATAGGGCAAGCGCATATAACCACAGATCTTTCAAGGGGTCCTCCTTAAGGAAATAGGGCAAGCTCTTCTGACCAAGTAGCTTTGAGGGGGTCCTCCTATGGATGTAGCAAACTATCCTCACGGTAGTAGTTTCAGGGGATAATTCCCTCGGTGGTGTAGGGAAATAAAAAACACGGGGAACCCAAATAGTGTAATGTCGTTTTAACCAGCAGCTTTATTACGTAAAAACAAGGGTACTCACATATACAGAAAAAGCAGTGTTCGTATCTCCGACGAGCGGCGAGCTCGTATCTCTATCACAGCATGTAAAGCCTGTCCCGTCCCTACGCGTGACGTCAAACCACACGTGACTTCATCAGGGGATCGTGTGATGTGACGTCATGCTTAGGGACGGGACAGGCTTTACATGCTGTGATAGAGATACGAGCTCGCTGCTCGTCGGAGATACGAACACTGCTTTTTCTGTATATGTGAGTACCCTTGATTTTACGTAATAAAGCTGCTGGTTATAACGACATTACACTATTGGGGTTCCTCGTGTTTTTTATTTCCCTACACCACCGAGGGAATTATCCCCTGAAACTACTACCGTGAGGATAGTTTGCTACATCCATAGGAGGACCCCCTCAAAGTTACTTGGTCAGAAGAGCTTGCCCTATTTCCTTAAGGAGAACCCCTTGAAAGATCTGTGGTTATATGCGCTTGCCCTATTGTCTTAAGGTAAGGGGCCATCCCCCACATGAGTGTTGAAACACGAAGATGAGCACCGTGTGATTTACTTTAAACACCGCAGAGCGTGCTGTTGCATGTTGAGACGCTATTGCATTTTTAATAAATAAGGACTTCCCTTTATTGCCACACTTGGTGCATGCCAATATATTTAAGTCACATTATTTATTACAGAGTGCATGTCATAGATTCTGACAAATCCCTGGATATTTCACTCATTTACTTCTAATAATTGTTTGTCACTATTGCACTATGTCACTTTATTTGCTCGTTGCATTTCGAGTCACTTGGATTTTATCATACACTATTATTTGATGAGTGTTTACACTAATGTTTACCCATATATGCACATGATTACAGATACGAATTGTTTTGTAATTTTATTTTTATTTTTCCATGCTGGGTTATCTCTTTTTACTTCTAAAAAATGGACAGTTTCCCCGGTGGGGCTTTAGACAGCAATATCTTAAAATCCAGAATAATAAAAAAATGTATAACCAGTAAGTGCTTTTATTTAACCATGAACCATTGTAATGTTATAATTCAATTGGCATTACAACATAGAGCGCTGGCCAAGTAGTACAATACATATTCCACAATATAAAGTCGACACATCTTTACACATAATTATATACAGTCATACATTTCCGGGCTGTTGACGGTATAAATCCCCGACGCGTTTCGACCTGTGTACGGTCATCATCAGGGGGATAGTTGGTTCTATAAAATACATTGAATATCTTCAAAATTTAGAACATGTCATCATAAATCTCATTGTAAGGTTAAAAATGGTAGTATATTTACCGCTGAAAAGTAGAGGGAATAATCCTTTGGCCAGTAAAAGCCGTAAATGGATCCGGGGGGGGCCCCCATATTCGCACCTGTCTCCCCAGAGCGCATGAGTCCAGCCCAAGGGGCTTGCAAGGAGCCACATAGATGCCCTCCAGGGGAAGGAGAAGTCAGCACCTGCGACAAATACCCAATAAGTCAAAATTATTCTCAGCACATTGGCAAAAGTATGAAGTGTATGGGCTAACTGCAATCCTAGTGATCAATATATATTGATCTGGTGTCCTAAGGTTTCATGATTATAATTAATTATATAGAAGGTGGCAAAACCATAAAAGAAATGGTTGTATAGTTATAGGGTTGTTTGAGTGGTGTGGTATGTAAACACAAGTAAGTGGGAAGTGGTATGTGGTACTAGGAATATGATATATTCATATTCCTAGTACCACATACCACTTCCCACTCACTTGTGTTTACACACCACACCACTCAAACAACCCTATAACTATACAACCATTTCTTTTATGGTTTTGCCACCTTCTATATAATTAACTATAATCATGAAACCTTAGGACACCAGATCAATATATATTGATCACTAGGATTGCAGTTAGCCCATACACTTCATACTTTTTCCAATGTGCTGAGAATAATTTTGACTTATTGGGTATTTGTCGCAGGTGCTGACTTCTCCTTCCCCTGGAGGGCATCTATGTGGCTCCTTGCAAGCCCCTTGGGCTGGACTCATGCGCTCTGGGGAGACAGGGGCGAATATGGGGGCCCCCCGGATCCATTTACGGCTTTTACTGGCCAAAGGATTATTCCCTCTACTTTTCAGCGGTAAATATACTACCATTTTTAACCTTACAATGAGATTTATGATGACATGTTCTAAATTTTGAAGATATTCAATGTATTTTATAGAACCAACTATCCCCCTGATGATGACCGTACACAGGTCGAAACGCGTCGGGGATTTATACCGTCAACAGCCCGGAAATGTATGACTGTATATAATTTTGTGTAAAGATGTGTCGACTTTATATTGTGGAATATGTATTGTACTACTTGGCCAGCGCTCTAATGTTGTAATGCCAATTGAATTATAACATTACAATGGTTCATGGTTAAATAAAAGCACTTACTGGTTATACATTTTTTTATTATTCTGGATTTTAAGATATTGCTGTCTAAAGCCCCACCGGGGAAACTGTCCATTTTTTACCATTATTGTTTTGGGGTGTGCAGCGCATGCGTTTCTCCCACATGTGTTTTTCTCTTTATTATCTATTTTTACTTCTAGACCTCATTTATTTGTTTTAGCACCCAGACGATTTATTATTTCACGAGTGAGATTATTTTATGGCTGGTGCCAACACTTTTTCATTTTTTACATCACTTCTTATTTATTATCACTCTCAGTTGCTCAGTAACTCAGGTCCAGGATTAGCGCAGCACCACCTATTATTATATTGATGTTCATTTAAGGTTTGGTTTGCACCCGTTTCGGTGCATGCAGCTTTTCCTAATACTGTTTATTGGATTTGCTACCTGTTAGCGCGGGAATAATATTTTTAATTTAGTATGCATCCGAAGATGCACCCACATCGACCTTGTAGAATTTGGTGAGAGTGTGAACTGACGACCAGGTATTCGCCTTACACACCTGAGAAATGGACGCTTGATGCCGGAAGGCCCAGGAAGCACTAACTGCCCTGGCAGAATGCACCGTGATGGGAAAAGGAGATGTCCGTCCCCTTATGACATAAGCCTGAACAACAATCTGTCTGATCCACCGAGAAATGGTGGCTGCCTAGACCGCCAGGCCCTTCTTTGGGCCAGCCACTGAGACAGAGAGACCAACCCCTGGAAGGGAGCCTTAGCAGACAGATACACCCTCAGAGCCCTGACCACTCATTCAGATGAAAGGCAGAAACTACCTTTGGTAGAAAACTGTGGACGCAGCACCGCCTTATCGTTGTGGAGAATCAAATAGGGAGACTTGCATGACAAGGCCGCCAACTCAGAGACCCGCCTTGCGGACGTAATAGCCACTAGAAAGACTACTTTCTGAGGGAGCGTTAGTAAAAGAATCTCCCTAATGTTCACGAACGGTGGTTTCTGAAGCACCAAGAGCACCAGATTCAGATCTCACAGGGGCAGCAGCTGGCGTATTGGAGGAACCACATGCCGCACCCCATGAAAAAAATACAGCCAAAGCCGATATCTACCCCTTAATGGTGCTTAACGCGAGCTTCTGGTTCACCCCCCACTGCAGAAACAGCAGGATCTTGGAAATTGATTATGAACGCGGATGCCACCCCATCTCCTCACACAGGGAGATGTAGGCCTTCCAGGTGTGATAAATCTTCCTGGAAGATGACTTCCGTGCCCTCAGCATTGTGGAAATCACCAAAACTGACAGCCCTCGGTCCCTCAGCACCTGGCTTTCAACAGCCATGCCTTTAAAGCCAGCGACGGTAAAGAAGGGATTAGTATCGGACCTTGAGACAGAAGGTCCTCTGCACCGGCATCCGCCACCATATGCACTATGTCGGCGTACCAAGGACGTCAAGGTCAGTCTATGGCAATCAGAATCACCGGAATTCCCTCGGCCACCACTCTGCGCAGCAGACTAGGAAGGAGCCTGAGAGGTGGAAAGGCATAAATGAGCCTATACTGCTCCCATGGGGCTACTAACGAGTCTGTCGCGTCCACCCAGGGATCTCTTGACCTGGCCACAAACCTCTGTACCTTCCGATTGAGCCGAGAGGCCAGGAGATCCACATCCGGCATGCCCCAACGTAGGCAAATGAATCAAAACACTTCCGGATGCAGTGACCATTCTCCCTGGTCCAGCAACTGCCGACTTAGGTAGTCTGCCTGACAGTTTTCTACGCCCGGAATGTACACGGCTTACAGGGCTGGAATGCGCCGCTCTACCCATTGCAGGATGCGAGATACCTCCAGCGCTGCTGCTGAGATCCTTGTTCCTCCCTGATGATTGACATACACCACCGCCGTGGCGTTGTCCGACTGGATCCTAAATCGGATGACCCTGCAGCCTCTGCGACCACGTGGAGAGGCATCGCCTGATCGCCCGTAGTTCCAATACATTGATCGACAGGCAGGATTCCTCCTGCATCCAACGACCCTGAGCCGACTGGACGCCCAGAATCTCCCCAGCCCAACAGGCTGGCATCCATCGTGATCACCGTCCAATGAAGAGGAAGGAACGATTTCCCGGACCAAAGGGCCGGGGACCTCAACCACCAGAGAAGTGAAGCCCTGGCTAGACGACTCACCCGGATTTGGCAATCCAGGGATGTCAGAGATTTGTCCCATCTGGACAGAATCTCCTTCTGCAAGACCCGAGTGTGGAACTGAGCATACGGTTCCGTCTCGAAAAGTGGCTACCATGGGGCCCAGAATTCGCATGCAAATACGCAGCGACGGCCACCTGCAGGACATCAGTATCCACACTGCGGAGTGGAGAGTCTGCAGCTTGCTTGACCCTCGCCTTTGAGGAGTCCAGAATCAACCCCAAGCACTCCAGGCGCTGGGTCGGTAGCAACACCTACTTCTGGAGATTCAACACCCAGCAAACCTCCTGAAGAGTCTGCATGGTGATCGCCAGATCCTCCCTCAGTTCTGAGGCAGAAGCTGCTCGTCCAGGTAACCTACGATCGCGAGCCCTCGTCTCAGCAACGCCAGAATCGGGAACCAACACCTTGGTGAAGACCCTTGGCACTGTTGCTAAGCCAAAAGGAAGAGCCACAAATTGATAGTGCGCTTCTCCGACTGCAAATCGCAGGAACCTCTGGTGCTTGACGCATATGGGAACGCGCAAGTATGCGTCCTTGGTGTCCAAGGACATCATGAAATCCCACTGATGCAGTGCAGAAACCACAGAACGAATCGACTCCATCCTGAACCTCCGAGCCTTCACGAAGCAATTGTGGGCCTTGAGATCCAAGACCGGACGGACCCTTTCCTTCTTCGGGACAACAAACAGATTGGAGTAGAATCCCTGAAACCTTTCCAACATTGGTACAGGCACTATCACCCCACAGAGTAGCAAGTCCTAAACTGCCCCCAACAGGGCCGCCCAACGAGATGGAAAGAGATGAAGGTTGGAGGGAAAAAAAATCTGTCTGGCGGACAAGAAAGAAACTATCTTGTAGCCTGACAACACCAGCTCGCAGACCCACCGGTTGGAAAGAAGTGAATTCCACCGGTCTGCGAACCCCCGAAGGCGACCCCCCACCCGATCGTTTATCAACTATAAACGCACAATATCTCCGAAACCACTTACTTTTGTGGCACAAACCAGCACAAACAAATGGTGAGGTTTGTTTTTAAAATTCAGCAACATGGGGTGCAAAGTGGGCGGGGCTTACATTAAATTGAATGTTTAATATCTCAGAAACCGAACCGGCACAAATGAATGGTATGTTTTTATTCTGGTTTTACAAACATGGGTTGCCAACTTTACACAGCTGTCAGATTGGGGTCAGTAGGGCAGTGGACGGTGTGATTTTTTATTTTTTTTTTTTTATTTTTTTTTTTATTTATTTATTTTTTACAATTTTTTTTTTTCATTATTTTTTACAATATTTTTAGGGGCCCCCCGTTGGGGGGGATTTGGTGAAGTATCAAGGGTCTAAACAGACCCCTGAGGTCTCACTTTTAAGATAAAAAGGGACTGAGGACAGATTCCCCAGGTCCTTTCTCTGCAGCCTCGGCTGCACTGGACGGTGAATAAATGGGAAGTGCTCTGTGCGGAGCGGCCTCTCTGTTCATTCACAAGGTGAAGCATAGTAAACAGTTTACTAGGTTTCAATTAATAATGAAAACAGGAGCGACTGGTACTCGCATTCAAAAGAAGGGGCCAGTAAATGAAATATTTACCGGCCTCTTCTCCCACTCTCCATCTTGAAACAAATATCTGTAAATTACTTTTGATTGTAGCATTCAGTATTTTTTGCCACCTGCTTAAAATTAATACATTTTGTATTTTTCTAGTAAAACCTATTTGTTGCCAGAGACCCTGTGCTTCCCAGGTGATCTCCACCAGGGTTTTTGGTTTTGTATTGAAACATCCCCTGCAGCAGTTGGTGGAAGAGGAGAGGAGGGAAGCAGGCGGCACTGCAGGGGGGGAGACAGGGACGCCAGAAAGCAGGAGGAATTGACACCGCACGGGGTGATTAGGGTGTGCCTATGCACACCCTGTGCGCACGCCTGATACACACACACCCAACCACTGCTTATAAAGCAATCCAGTGGCTAATTAGCTGCTAGGATTGCTTTTAGCAGAAAGCTGCAGTTGACTCAAAAAAAAAAATATATACTATAGTTACATAGTTAAAAAAAGACACAAGTCCATCAAGTCCAACCTGTGTGTGTGTGATTTTATGTCAGTATTACATTGTATAACCCTGTATGTTGTGGTAGTTCAGGTGCTTATCTAATAGGTTTTTGAAACCATCGATGCTCCCTGCTGAAACCACCGCCTGTGGAAGGGAATTCCACATCTTTGCCGCTCTAACAGTAAAGAACCCCCTACGCAGTTTAAGGTTAAACCTTTTTTCTTCCAAGTTCAATAAGTGGCCACGTGTCTTATTAAACATTTTATCCCCATTGTGGGGTCACCAGTATGCTATTTGTACATTGAAATCATATCCCCTCTCAAGCGTCTCTTCTCCAGAGAGAATAAGTCCAGTGCTCGTAACCTTTCCTCATAACTAAGATCCTCCAGTCCCTTTACTATTTTTTTTGCCCTTCTCTGTACTTGATCCATTTCCAGCACATCCTTCCTGAGGACTGGTGCCCAGAACTGGACAGCATTCTCCAGGTGAGGCCGGACCAGAGTCTTGTACAGTGGGAGCATTATCACTTTATCTCTTGAGTTAATCCCCTTTTTAATGCATGCCAATATTCTGTTTGCTTTGTTAGCAGCAGCTTGGCATTGCATGCCATTGCTGAGCCTATCATTTACTAGGACCCCCCAGGGTCTTTTTCCATCCTTGATTCCCCCAGAGGTTCTCCCGCCAGTGAGTAGATTGCATTCATGTTTTTGCCACCCAAATGCATAATTTTACATTTTTCCACATTAAACCTCATTTGCCATGCAATTGCCCACGCACTTAACTTGTTCAGATCAACTTGCAAGGTTTCCACAGGTTACCAGGATGATGCCTGCAGCTGTCCTGATGGTTAAAAATAACCTCATCAATTGGTGGCCTGGACGGAGACCTAGATGGCTGCTTGAGACCTGAGCTCCTGTAAACTGGGGACCGTGATTAGCTACTTGGGGAGATTTCAGCACCAAAAACGCCATGAATAGAACGACCAGGAGCTCCTCCACCTCCCGCACACCCGCCGAGACCGGGACACAGCTGAGTCGCAATATACCGGAGATATTCCGGACACAGCGCCAGCCGACACACACGGCCTCACAGGCGCCCTTGCAGGCCCAAGCACCGGACTCCCCTGAAACAGCGTCCGCTTCTCAGATGTCAGGGGCCGGGACACCCCCCTTCCTGCAGACCCAGCCGCCCAGCCTGCTGGACCTGGAGAAGTTTGCCACGGACATCAAGAGCACAGTGATGGCTGCCATTGCCGACCTCCGCTCAGACTTTCAAACAGTGACTCGGCGCATCAGTGATGTGGAAGAAACCACTCAACATCATGCTGCAGCCATTCGCCAAGTTCAGGGAACCTACGATGCGCAGCTTACACACCTTCTAGATCTCCACAGACATATTGGAGATCTAGACAACCGCGGACGCAGACACAATACCAGGGTGCGTGGCGTGCCTGAAAATAATGACCCTGGTCTTCTACAGCAAACTGTAAGTAACATCTTTAATGATCTAATAGACCGACCGGCTGATTCTCCAATAGAGATGGAAAGAATACATAGAGCATTGCGCCCTCAGCCCCGAGATAATGAGCCGCCCAGGGATGTAATTTGTTGTATAGTGAATTTCCCCCTGAAGGAGGAAATCCTTAGGAAGGCGAGGGAAAAAGGTCGGATCATTCATAATGGCGCCGAGATTAAACTGTTTCAGGACTTATCGCAGATAACCCTACAGAATAGAAGGGCGTTGCGCCCCCTGCTGGAAGCTCTGCGGTCTCGGAACATACAATATCGCTGAAAATTCCCATTCGGGTTGCCTGCAACCGCTAGGGGGCGCTCAGCCCTGCTCCGCACCCCGGAAGACCTTCAGGCTTTCTGTGACCAGCTCGATCTCCCCCGCATGGATCTTCCAGAATGGTATTCTTTCTACTATCCGACAGAACCGTGGCTTCCTGTCTCTCTTAACCCGTCGCCGAAAGCACAGCGACAAAGATCGAGAAGACATCGAGACGGGCCATCCTCACCTAACAACCGATCTTCACGACGAGATATATACCATCAAAACCCTGGATCTCTGTCTTCACCTCCAGCCAGAAGAGATCGCATGGAGGCCTAACAAGCAACACTTTTTCAGCTAATTTTGATCCACATACTTCATGTGACTGCCCCTTGCCATCTGCTCTCACGCCTATGGTTTTTTTTTTTTTTTTTTCTTTTTTTTTTCTTTTTCTCCCCCCCTTGTTTTTTTCCCCTCTCCCTGCACTTGTCTTTTTTCTTGCTACAGCATAGATGACACACCTGACCTGCCATCAAAAACCCTCACCGGATGAAGTGAATGACTCACAGACACGCAATTCCTCCTGCCCACCAACCTCCTGGCCTCAACTATGGCTGCTTGGCCATGTGACAAGCGGCTTATGCGGGCATGATCAGGTATACCCCCGCACAGGACAACCTTACTGGGAAGGTAAGATAAGGGAAGCTGTGTGTACATGATCACCTAGTCCATACGCCCAACTGGGCCTTATCCTTCGCACTTCCCCCTTCCTCCTCCCTGTGCAACAGATCCTAAGGGGACCGTACCTAGACCACCACAGTGACTCTCATTGATTCACCTAGATCCTTACACTCCATCCCGGAGCGTGGGTAGGAGGTTTGCTGGCTTGACATCTTGCCGCTGCATTACCGGACATACCGTACCTCCAAATGCAATATTGTGGACCTCCCATCTCCAATACGCTAGGTCCTCACCTTGTGGTCTCCAACATGCCTCCAGTTGGCTTAACCATCACCCATCCACATCCAAATGGCTCTGAATTCCACCTTAGGTTAAGTTAAGATCCTTGGACTTAATTTAAGTAGCCTGTCTTGGGATAAACAGCATTGGATAGAATGGGAGGAAATGCATACAGTTATAAAGTGATGTGTTGATGCACCCCTATATGCAATGTTTGTAACCCCCTTTTGCACAAAGTCTTAACCACGGAATTACATGCATACTCTCCGGGGCACTTAATCAGTCTGAATTAGGGGGGAGGAGGGCTGGGACTGAACCCCTGACCATTTCTGGTTGAATCACCCACAGTACCATGACCCCATGCTTAGTCTACTCCATCCGGATTTCTAAACACCACAGGGAATCCCTTGTGGTGTGTGGCAAAAAATTGTCCCCCTTAAAAATTTGATCCCGAATTTCATAAAAAATTTTTTTTTTTTTTTTTTTTTTTCTTTTTTTTAGTATTGGCTATGTGTGGGGAGAATATGCATGGGATCCCATACACCCCTATTATAACCCCAGGCTGTAACCCACGTTCTATATTTTATGTTCTAAATGTTTGCAAACGGTTGCCAGGGGATACACCATACACCCACATTAGCGATTGACGCGTGAAGTACTCCGAGTTTCTGCGACTGCCCTTCTTTACTTTGTGTACCTACTTTGACCGGTTCCGTCTCAGGACCAACTAGGGATCTTCTCCTTTTAGACCCTTTTAAGCACTCCAGACTCTCGGGTACTACATACGCAACCCCCTTGCTGCTAGACCACTCTCGATAGTGGCAACAATAAACAATAAATATTTAACATTTAATGAATATTTTCTAACTATCGCTGCACTATAGTGGTAATGACCTAATGGGCACGGTCGCTCTTTTTGGGATTCAACCTGCAGAACTATATCGATATAGAGCATTTATCTTAATGTTCCCTCCCCCCCTCTTTTTTTTTTTTTTTTGGGTATGTGACATATGGGGGCAGTTCCACCCAATCAGACAAAGAGTCCTCGAGTTTAAATAGATTTTAGGTCAAATAGACTTTGTTTTTCCCTCTCCAGAGGCTCTTGAAGGCGCCAAACGTTGCTCAGATATAGGAGAGGTCAGCCTTTGGCCTCGACAGTCATACATACTGTTTCAGGTTAAATGTTACATACTATATGTTAACTATATGCTAACTTTTTACTTGTAAAGTTAATGTTTTTGGTTGATATGCTCAAATCGCAAAACTGTTATGGCTCCCCAAGGCCATTATCATACACTACATACACGATTCCTTTCCCATGGTCCCCAGTTTGCGGAACCACCTGTGGGTTTTTCCGTTTGTACCTACGCTCCCACACAGCGGTTTCCTTTGGATTCCCGCTGACTTACCAGCTTTCCCCTCTATAGGTGGAATAGTATATCTATCTATTTCCACCTCTGGTAAATCACTAAATCCCGTGTCTCCCATACCTTACCCCTTCTGCTTGTTGTCCCCTACCGTCCCTCCCTAGTCTTTCCTCCTCTCCCCCCACCTTCCCCCGTCTTTCTTTTTCCCTCTCCCCCCCCCCTTTCTGTAGGGGGGTCTTTGGGTATTTTTTTTTTCTGTATCTTCCACTTTCCTGTACCTCAACTGCTTGGTGTTTCCTCTCCGCGCTTACCCCTATTGTGGAAGAAGGGCCGCTCCCCCCTACTCTGGGTACTCCCCCACTCCCCCCCGGCTGACTGAGTTCCACCTGCACTGATTTCCTGAGGGCCTACTATTAACTTGCTTTTCCCAACCACTTCTACGGAAAGGACCATGGCGCCTACTCCATCCCTAACGATGAAGTGTGTATCATTGAATGTTAAGGGCCTTAATCTCCCAGAAAAAAGATCTCAGATTCTGAACTCCCTGACCAAACACAAAGCGCAATTCATTTTTCTTCAAGAAACACATTTCCGCTCTGATGCGATGCCTAAACTATCTAACCATATCTATCGAACAGCACTGCATTCCACCAACCCAGTAGCAAAAACAAAGGGGGTTTCGATCTTAATCTCCAGACATGCCAACTTCCACCAGACTGACTCACTTATCGACCCAGAAGGCAGGTAAATTTTTATCAAAGGTACATATGCCTCGAAACCAATTACATTAGCTAACATCTACTGCCCCAAGGAACATCATGTTTCCTTCTTCAGGAAAATATGCGACCTACTTTCGACTTTTCAGTCGGGTTTGGTTCTGCTGGGAGGTGATTTTAACGCCCCGTTGAACCCTGTCCTGGACTCTTCGTCAGGAGCCTCTACCCTACCATATCGAGCCCTCCGGCAAATCAAAATGCAACTCCAAAACCTCACACTCCACGACGCTTGGCGTACCATGTACCCCTCCGTGAGGGACTACACTTTTTACTCGGCGCCCCACGGCAAATATTCGAGAATTGATTATTTCTTTCTCTCTCAAAAGGACCTAGCCCTACTCCAACAAACAACCATAGAACCAATGTTCCTATCCGATCATCATCCTATCACAATCACCCTTTCCTACCCTGAATCTAGCGCAAGAACCAAAACATGGAGACTGAACCCCTCTTTACTCAATGACCCAGTGACGGTAGAACACTTGAAAACCTGTATAGACCTTTATTTCAAGGAAAACACTACCCCAGATGTCTCTACTGTTTCCCTCTGGGAAGCACATAAATGTGTATTACGTGGCAAACTTATTACACTCGCAGGCAAAGCCAAACGGTTACACCAAGAAAACATAACTTCTTTGATTATGAAGATCAAAAAGTTAGAAATGGCCCACAAACAGTCGCACACTCAATCCACCTTACAAGAATTACTACAGGCCCGATCGCTTCTTTTGGAAGAATTAGGTAAACAAAATAGGAAACGCTACGTTCTTGGCCAAAGAGTTTTCTATGAGCATGGCAACAAATGCGGGCGTCTTTTGGCCCGCACGATCCAAGCCTCTAGAACCTCATCAACGGTTCATCATGTGCGAAATGCTCAGGGATTACTCTTACCCAGGAACGACGATATAGCGAAAGAATTTGAGAGCTTTTATGCCAGACTTTACAACTTACACCAGAATCACCCTGGAACACCCGCGTCAGCCGCACGAGTCGACTGCATTAGAGAGTTTCTCTCGCAACATTCTCCAAAACAAATATCCACCAAACAAGCTCAGGACATGGAAATACCTCTTACAAAAGGGGAACTAGAGCTGGCAATTAAACAGATGAAAACTGGCAAGAGCCCAGGCCCAGACGGCTTCTCTCTCCAGTACTACAAGATATTCCTAGACTCCCTTGCCCCGAAACTTCTCTCCACCTTTAATGCTTTTTCGGACCCCCAGATATTGCCAAAAGGAATGCTTATGGCTCACGTAGCGGTAATCCCTAAGGAAGGTAAGGATCCCACCCAAGTCTCAAACTACAGGCCCATATCGCTACTAAATGTAGATATCAAAATATACGCAAAAATCTTGGCCAACAGATTGCTCCCTTTGATTCCCAAACTCATTTCTCCAGATCAGGTGGGATTTGTCCCTGGAAAGGAAGCCAGGGACAACACTATCCGTACCCTGAATCTCCACCATTGGCTCACATCCTCTAGGTCACAAGGGTTCTTCCTCTCCGATGCTGAGAAGGCGTTTGACAGAGTGGCCTGGGACGATATGCGGGTGCTGGTTGCTGTTGGCCTGGCGCCCCGCATGCTCTCACATGTATTAGCCCTGTATTCGAATCCTTCTGCCAAAGTAAAGGTTAATGGCCACCTGTCAAAAGCCTTCCCCATCAGCAATGGGACACGCCAGGTTTGCCCCTTATCCCCCCTAATTTATATCCTGACGCTGGAGCCCCTCCTCAATAAAATAAGATCCAACCCTGACATTGGAGGTCTGACTGTCGGTAGAAGGGAATTCAAGGTCGCAGCCTTCGCAGACGACATTCCTCTGTCCCTGAGCTCGCCCCGCATCTCACTACCCAACTTACTAAAAGATCTTGAATTTTTTGGCACTTTATCAAATCTCAAGATCAATCACTCAAAATCTAATGCTTTGAATGTGACTCTTCCCGCCCAGGAGGTAATCCACTGTTGGGATGCCTTCCCTTTTCGATGGGAAGAGGGGACGATCACTTACTTGGGAATCAAAATTACCGCGCGGCTGTCAGACCTCTATATGTCTAATTTCCACATAGCCCTCAGCAAAATTCAAAATCATTTTAAGGAGTGGATGGGCTTGAACGTCTCCTGGTTTGGCCGTTCGGCATTAATTAAAATGATCATTCTGCCAAGATTACTCTATCTTATGCAAACCATTCCTATCCACCTTCCCCCGGCCTTCTTTGCAGCTTATCGCAAAGCTTGTTCCACCTTTATATGGAAAAACTCTCCACCCCGCATAAAATATTCCCGCCTAACGACGCAGAAAAAGAATGGGGGTATTGGCCTTCCAGACTTATATAGATATTACCTGGCGTGTCACCTCACTAGGATAGTAGACTGGAACATTCACAGTATCAACAAGATTTGGGTAGCCCTGGAAAATTCACTGATACCAGGGCCTC
Organism: Lithobates clamitans; assembly: GCA_037952925.1. Lineage (NCBI taxonomy): Eukaryota > Metazoa > Chordata > Amphibia > Anura > Ranidae > Lithobates > Lithobates clamitans. The sequence goes on from JBBGZY010000185.1 coordinate 15,038, forward strand.
TACACCTACTTCCCTGGCTGTCTCACAAACCCTGCACACAGAAGATAGTATCTCACCCCCTGATCCACCCCTCCTTGCTGGCCTTTAGAGTAGCAATGAAATTGGGGTTGACTGCCTCGGTACCTGGTCCCCTAACTTCCTTGAGAGAAAATCCAGACTTTCCCCCGGGTGACTCCTGCTCCTATTTGCCACGCGAATGGCCACATGATGACGTCTTAACTCTCCACTTTTTCTCAGAGGGATCCCCTCTCCCATATGAAAGAATAGTTAACATGTCCAAGATTGTATCTTTTCCCTTTTGGTCGTATCGACAAATCCGCCACTTTCTCTCGTCCCAACCACACCAATCTTGTTGGACCAAACAACTCACTCCTTTTGAAACCCTTTGCTACTACAAAACACAACAAAGGCACTTAATCTCCTCAATATACGCCCTCCTTTCATCTGCATTAACCTCTCACCCGGTATCTTCACAGCTGGCTTGGGACAAAGACTTTCAAACACCCCTCTCTACAGAAGGGTGGGACACTGTCTATGAATACGCACACAAATGCTCACTAAATGTTGCAATCCAAGAAAATGGCTACAAAATTGCCACTAGGTGGTATAGGACCCCTTCCCGGCTTCACAAATTCTCCCCCTCTATCCCTAACACATGCTGGAGATGCGGCAAGCAGGAAGGGACGATGCTCCACATATGGTGGGACTGCGAACGCATTCAACCCTTCTGGAGGGAGGTCAGTGAAATCATTTCACACATCACTACAGATACCCTGGACTACACCCCCGCACAATTTCTTCTACATCACACCTCTTTACCCAAAAAAAACATACTATAAGTCTCTGGCTATGCATTTGGTGAATGCCGCCAGATTATGTATCCCAGTGTATTGGCGTTCCACACACACCCCGTCCATTGGAGAGTGGTACAGGAGAATTTCTAAAATAAAAAAGAGATGGAAGAATTGATTCATATTTCACAGGAAAGAACACATAAATTTTCTTTCACCTGGGCGTGCTGGAATCACTATGTGACTACTGAACGCTATCGCCAACATGTACTATAAAAAGTGATATGTGAACTTTAACCCTAACGGTGGACTCTCGTCGGTGGGGGGGGATGTGGGGGGGAGTGGGCCTTCCAGGGGGAGTGTTCTGGGGCGCCTTCTCAAACTCCACCCTTCATCTTAGACCCCCTCTTCCTCATTATTTTGTGTATTTGTTTATTTTTCCTCTTCCCTTGTTGTCCCTCTCTCCCTTCCTGCCTTATTTTCCTGATCCTACCCCTTTTTGCCCTCTCCTCCTCTTCTTCCCCTATACCCCATGTTCTTTCTCCCCAACTTCGGCCTCCTACTAGGTAGCAGGTCTTCTTAACCGTGTCTTAACATAGTCCTATATAGAGGCTTGCAAGGGTACTTCACTCAGAGAAATGAACTGGGACCAGCCGTATCACCTATCTCCTGGCCTTGGTTGGGCTTAACTGCTCAGGGGGGAGAGGGGGGGGGAGGGGAAATGTGAATAATGATCCTCCACCCCACAGCTATTATATTCTGCATATCTGGCTGTGTTACCAGTACTGTATTATCATAAACTATATTGGATGTACCCAGCATTTCTTAGGCTTCCATACCCTGCTTGTTAATTACATTTCTGTGTCATTTGATTTGAATTGTGAACTGTAACTTGCTCTTTTAACACTAAATAAAATTTTTACGGATAAAAAAAAATAAATAAAAATAACCTCATGTCGCCCTAATGGTAGATATATGCCACTGCCATGGTATTGTCTGACTGGACTCTGACAGTATACTAGCGCAAGACGAAAAAAACCCGAAGCTCCAAAATATTTTTGGTTAAAACCCTTTCCTGAAGAGACCATGTCCCCTGCACTGAAAGGGACCCTAGAATGGCTCCCCCATCCTGTCACACTGGTGTCGGAGTAAGAACAGAGAGATTACCTCTTGTGCTAAAAAAACGATTGAGCGTCTGAAACAATGAGGGCCTCTTCTGATGATCTATAGCAGTGTTTCTCAACTCCAGTCCTCAAGGTGCCCCAACAGGTAATGGTTTCAGGATTTCTCTCAGATGAAACAGCTGTGGTAAATACTAAGGCAGTGAAACTGATCAAATCACCTGTGCAAAATAATGGAGAGCCTGAAAACATGACCTGTTGTGGCGCCTTGAGGACTGGAGTTGAGAAACACTAATCTACTGGTACATTTAACCTCATGAACTATGGAGGAAGAATGGTCTGTATTTCTAACCTGTATCCGTGAGAGACTCTGTAAAGGACCCAAATCACTTTTTTGCCAGACTTCTGAAAAAACCCAGACGAATGCTCCTTCACAGTGAAGAGGACTTGGATTCTGATTTGGCTGACCTGACTGGGCAAGACTTTGTTTGTCCTTGGGCCTGTGCCCTTCCTCTGGATTCAGCCATCTGACAGCACCAAAAAGACTGCTTAGAATAACAAGAGGAGGAGCTGGAAGCTGGAGTAGCAGAACCTCCATAAGTCAGACCCTTTTTATTTAAAAGCAAGAGGGAGCTTTTACTGCCAGAAAGGTAGAGCCTGCTAGCAACTGAAGGGCAGTTCAGCAGACAAACGTTTCAACAGAACCCTACGCATGTGAACAGACAGGAGAGCAAAACAAGATATTTGTTGGCTAATGTCTTTAAAGGCAAATACAGCAAAACACAGGGCTCTGGGCACCTTTGTTAACCCTTTACAAGTGTCTGCCTCTACAAGCGACAAGTTCTTACTCGCCAACTGCTTAAGGCGAACCTTTAGGCTTTGGCAAAATGCCAATGGTTGCCACCACTGGTTCCATAGCAGAGCATGCCAAGGCAAAGAAAACTTTCAGTAGTGTCTACATTCTTTTGTCTGCCGGGTCTTTAAAGTCTTGGATGTTATCAACTGGGCACATCAGTTTCTTATTAAGACACTGCTGCATCCATTGAGGGCTTTCTCGCTTTTTCAAAAACGTTTTTCGTCCATTAGAGTAGACAAAAACTCTTTGGAAACACAAACACCCTATCTGGGTTAACCCATTCAACATATTTTCCAAGAGAGGATGCAAAATAAAAGTTTGTGAATTCTGAGGTAGGCGTAGAGATCCCAAAGAGCCACTTTAGCAATGAGGATTCAGCAGGAGGTAACCTGAAACCAAACCATCTTGGAGAGGGTTTACGCTAACAGATGGCCCCTGAACATCTTCAGGCTCAGAGTCCTCAGATGTGGATTCCACTGTCTGACCCTTTTCTATTCCTGCCACATCCTCTTCAATATCTACCCACTCTTCATCCACTACCGGAGGGTAATCTGGGGAATGGAAACGCTCTTGCTTCTTACTGCCTTGCACCATGGGTGAGAGAATGCCAGCAAACTTCCCCTTTAGGCCAGCCAGTCACCCTAATGCCCAGCATACAGGACCGGTTTTGCCGTCAGAATAAACTCTGAAGGTTTTTACGACTGAGTTCCGACAGAATTCCGTACTTGCTTCAGAGCATGCGTCGGTTTTGGTGCATCAGAACAGCATACAGACAAGCGTTTTTTCCAATAGTAATTTGTTTCGTCGGAAAAATATAGAACATGTTCTCCAAGTCTGTCTGAATTTTCCACAGAAAAAGTCTGGTGGGGCATACACACGGTCGGAATATATGATGAAAAGCTCCCATCGGACTCTTTCTGTTGGAAATTCCGCTTGTGTGTATGCGGCATTAGTGACATACACAGAGGTGGATACGCCTGCAGTAGTCACAATACCAGAGACATACAGACATAGTGGCTCAGACATACCCATCACATCTGGTATTTTGGGAATGAAACTCAGCAGGACTATGACCAGAACCCACAGAACCTCATGGCAGTGTTCCTGCACCCTTCTCCCTGCTTCCTAGAAGACATCCTGTGCTTGCTGAGGAATTATAGGGTTTGTGCTAACCCTAGCCACTCCACTCAACCGATGGAACAGACGCCAACAGACAGACGCCAAAACAGGCGCCAAACGCCCTCCTGGGGACCACCCAGCTGCCCAGTGTATCTACAGAGGTGATGCTCGATTCCCAAGGAATAAGAGAAAGCCTGCTCTATGCCCCACAGGTGCTAGCAGCATTAACTTTTGTTGATCAGGGAGAGTTTGAACACTTAGCCAAATGCCTGCTTCTGGCATAAGGCATTTCTTTATCGTACATCACAGGACACAGAGCACCATAATAATGACTATCTGGGTTATATGTTACCTTTAGGTGGACACTGGCAACCAATAGTAAGAAGGTTCCTCCCATATAACCCCTCCCATACAGGAAGTACCTTTAGTTTTTTGCCAGTGTCTTGAAGGTGATGGTCATGGCTGTGGAAGCTCTTCAAACTTTCTTCGAATAAAATGTCCCAGTGAGGATGTTATATCGGATCCATTCGAATGGCATATAATGCTAAAGTGGATGGTACCCAAGCCTTGGTTCAAGAACGAGGTTTTGCTTGTAATGTGTCCGTTAAGGCGCTGGACCCTTGTTACATGGTATCCCTTGTCTTCACTTGCCCAAGGGAACCAGAAGGGTGCTTTACAGGTCCAGGGGTGTGGACCCCGTAAAAAGGGGGACTTGGTCCTTGAAGATCCTCAGTGGCGCTACCCACCGTGATGGGGGAAGATTGGGCCTGTGTCAGGCCCTGCAGCGAGGATCGGTGAGTACTCCCTCTGGGAGGCCTAACAATATTTCTGTTATTGCATGTAATGTCTTGGTATACCCTGTGTCTCATTTCTAACTGTGTACCTGACATTACAGAGACAAGCTGAAAGATGCAGCCTATGTGAGTGCTCCCGCACATGGCGGCATGGGCGTGCGCCAGGAGCGTGAGCACAGTGTTTGTCCGCATGCGCACCGCGCGTGTCGCCGCATGCCTGTGTGTGCACCGCGCAGGGTGCACAGTAGAACACGGCCGCGCGTGTGTCACTGGGCGGCGCACGGATATAAGGGAGGTCACACGCTTGCATATTCATTGCTGCTTGTTGGTTAAGCTCAACAGAAGTCTAGTGCACGGTGGGACACAGAGGTCTGGTAACATACTTGCCTCCAAAAAGGTTTTCTTTTTTATATCCTATGGAGGAAAAATTCAGGAAGAAGTGGGATACACCTTTGGTTGATGCTGCCATTTCTTCAGTGAATAAAAGTCTAACCTGTCCAGTGAATAATGCACAGGGATTTAAGGATCCGGCAGATTAAAAGCTGTAATTCTTACTAAAAGCTTCTTTTGCAGTAGCTGGGTCAGCAGTACAACCGGCAGTTGCGGATAGCGGTATTTGTCAGGCATTGAAGGACCGTTTTAAGAAATTGGTCAGGAACCGGCCTGTTTAAGAAGAAGTTTCTGACGAGCTATCAGAACTTCCTCGCGCTTTATGTTTTGTGGTAGACGCATTAAAGGACTCAATTCAGCAGATGTCTCGTTTTGCGCTTCTCTCAATCCATATGCGCAGAGTACTATGGTTAAAGAATTGGTCGGCTGAGACGCCATGCAAGAGGCTACTTGCGGCCTTTCCTTTTCACGGTGAGCGTCTATTTGGGGAAGATTTGCATAAATATATCCCAAAAATCTCAGGAGGGAAAAGCTCCTTGCTTCCGGTTAAAACAAGGAGTAAGCAGCCTTCCTTTAAGATTCCCAACGCTCCTGGGCCAAGTGCCTCTTCCCCTAAGAGGTATCGACGGCCTCAGCCATCTACCTTTAAGAAGCCTCAAGGTCAAAAAAGACCTTGGACCCAGAAACCAGCCAAAGCCAATTACAAGTCTTCCTTTTGAAGGGGCGCCCCCACTCTTGCGGGTGGGGGGCAGACTGCGGTGGTTCTCAGATGCTTGGGGAAAATTGGTTCAGGGCAGGTGGGTTATTTCCACCATATTTCAGGGTTACAAAATAGAGTTTCGGGATTTTCCCCAACTCGATATTTGGTACCCTGTTTCCCCGAAAATAAGACCTAGCGTGATTGTCGGTGATGGCTGCAATATAAGCCCTAGCTAAAGTCCTTGTAGGTCTTATTTTCAGGGTAGGGCTTATATTGCAGCCATCACTGACAATCACGCTAGGTCTTATTTTCGGGGAAACAGGATATCCAGAGTTCCATCAGACCCGGAAAAAAAAAAAAAAAGGAGGGGCCTATTCCTTGCGTAAGAGCAGCTGGAAAGGCAGAAGGTAATCATCGAGGTTCCGCAAAGAGAAAGATTCAAGGGGTTCTACTAGAACCTATTTACAGTACCAAAGCCAAACGGGGAAGTAAGGCTCATCTTTGACTTCAAATCCCTCAATGCCTTTCTAAACGTCCGAACCTTCCGGATGGAATCGGTTGGTTCAGTAGTCGCATCCTTGAGAAAGGGAGATTTTATGGCGTCCATAGACAAAGACGCATACCTGTATATACCGATTTTCGGTCCGCATCAAAGATTCCTGCGATTTGCAGTAGAGGGGTATCTTTTCCAATTTTTGGCACTTCCATTCGGTCTAGCCACGGCCCCTCGGGTATTCAAAGGTTCTGGCCCCAGTGTTGGCATTCCCAAGGTCGCGGAAGATCTCAGTGGTAGGATATCTGGACGACCTTCTGTTAAGGGACCAAGCTTACTCCCTCCTTGGTAGAAAACGTTTCAATTACAGTCCATTTCCTAAAGTTCCTAGGCTGGGGTGGACAAATCAGCCCTCCATCCAGCTCAGGTCTTAAAATATCTAGGTCTGGTCCTGGACACAACCCAAGAAAGGGTAATTCTACCTCCCTTAAAAGTCTTTTCCATAGTGGAACTGGTTCAGAAGGTCAAGGGGGTAGAAGGTCCTTAGATTCATCTGTGCATGAGTCTGTTGGGCAAAATGGTGTCATCCTTCAGCGCAGTTCCTTATGCGCAGTTCCACTCCAGGAGGTTCCAGAGAGCTATCCTGGAAGCTTGGGACAAGTCGGTTCAGACTTTGGATCATCCCATGTATCTATCCCTACAGGTGAAAAGGGAACTCTGTTGGTGGGCAGAGACCAGCAACTTGAACAGTGGAAAATCCTTTCCACCAGTATCCTGGAAGGTGGTAACGACGGACGCCAGTCGTCTAGGCTGGGAAGCAGTCCTGGAAGAGGCTTTCGTCCAGGGTTTATGGTCTCAGGCAGAGTAGAGCTTGCCCATCAATTTACTGGAAATTTGGGCACCTCGCCTGGCTCTCCTATATTGGACGGCCAGACTGCGGGGGTTTCCTGTTCGAATCCAGTCCGACAACTCAACGGTGGTGGCATACATCAACCACCAAGGGGGTACCCGGAGTTGGGCGGCCCAAAGAGAGGTAAATCGCATATTAGCTTGGGCAGAGAGACATGTGCCGTTTCTATTGGCAGTCTTTATTCCAGGGGTGGACAATTGGCAGGCAGATTACCTAAGCCGCCAGCAGTTTCTACCGGGGGAATGGTCTCTTCACCCCAAAGTTTTCCTTCAGATCTGCCAGCGCTGGTGGATGCTGGATTTGGATCTTCTGGCATCCAGATTCAATGCCAAGGTAGACCAGTTTGTATCCAGGACCAGGGACCCACTCGCTGTCGGAACAGATGCATTGGTGGTTCCCTGGAACCAGTATTCTCGGATTTACTCTTTTCCCCCGATCCAGATGGTTCCGCACCTGTTGCGCAGGATACAGGAAGAGCAGATTGCAGTAATCCTGGTGGCCCCAGGGTGGCCCAGGAGGTCTTGGTATTCAGAGATTGTGAGGATGGCGGTGGAGGACCCGCTGTGTCTCCCATACCGTCCAGATCTGTTATCTCAAGGTCCCATTTACCATCCTTCTTTATGGTCGCTGAATTTGATGTCATGGCTATTGAGACCAGGGTGCTGAAGGACCGTGGTATCAGAGGTTCAGTCTTATCTACTCTGATAAATGCTAGAAAGCCAGTTTCTAGAAGCATTTACCATAGGGTCTGGAAATCGTACATTTCCTGGTGCGAGAAGAAAGGATGGCATCCTCGCAAGTATGCGATTGGTAAGATCCTTGCCTTTCTTCAATCAGGAATTGATCTAAACTTATCTTTGGGAACCATTAAAGGACAAATTTCGGCCTTATCAATCTTTTTCCAGAGGCCAATTGCATCTCATTCTTTAGTGCGAACCTTCGTCAAGGGGGTACTGCACTTAAAACCAGTTAGTCTATCGGCAGTCTACCGGTTAAGCCTCCCTTAAGCCCCTGGGACTTGAACTTGGTGCTATCAGCCCTACAGGTTCAACCCTTTGAACCGATTAGGCATATTTCTTTAATTCTGTTGACCAGGAAATTGGTTTTTCTGGTAGCCATAAGTTCGGCTAGAAGGGTGTCTGAATTGGACGACCTTTCATGTAAAAAGTCTTTTCTATTTTTACATCAGGACAAGGTGGTGATGCGCCCCGTCCAAATTTTTTACCCAAGGTGGTTTCCAATTTTCATTTGAATCAGGATATCATTTTGCCTTCCTTTTTTCCCAATCCAAAGACTAAAGAAGAAAAGTCGCTTCACTCACTGGATGTAGTGACAGCAGTCAAGGTTTACTTAAGCATGTCAGCTCCTTTTCGGAAAATTGATTCCCTTTTTGTTCTGCCAGAGGGTCCTAAGAGGGGACAGGCAGCAACTAGTTCTACTATCTCTAGGTGGATTCGCCAACTCATTATCCAAGCTTATGAGTTGAAACGCAGAGTTCCACCTCGATATTTAAAAGCTCACTCTATTAGAGGAGTTAGTACATCGTGGGCAGTATGCCAACAGGTGTCTATGGCTCAGGTTTGCAAAGCGGCCGCTTGGTCTTCAGTTCATACGTTCACCAGGTTTTACCAGCTGGACGTTAGATCTCAAAAGGAGACTATTTTTGGCCACAGCATGCTGCGAGCAGCTTTATAAGTCCTGGGCCTGAGGGGCATTTAAGAATACTTTGCCCTGCCCTCAAATGCATTGCTTTAGGACATCCCAGATAGTCATCATTATGGTGCTCTGTGTCCCGTGATTTACGATAAAGAAAAATGGATTTTTAAAACAGCTTACCTGTAAAATCCTTTTTTACCCAAGGGACACATAGGTCCCTCCCTTCTTTTCTGGGATCTTCATTGCTTGCTACAAAACTAAAAAGGTACTTTCTGTATGGGAGGGGTTATATGGGAGGAACCTTACTATTGGTTGCCAGTGTCCAATCACCTAAAAGGTAGCATATAACCCAGATAGTCACTATTATGGTGCTCTGTGTCCAGTGATGTACTCCAAGAAAAGCATTTTACAGGTAAGCCGTTTTAAAAATCCATATTTTAGGTTTGTAGCCTGGTAGCAGAAAATGCTCGCTGAAAAAGCAATATGCTGCCGAGTCTGCCCCCAGATGATGTATTTACACTCCCAGCCACAATTTGAAAACAGCGTGGCCATGCGGTATTACGCCCACATGGCCGCATCATTCATTCACAGTTTTCTGTAACTAGACTACACGTACCATCCAGCCATTTCAGCTAGTGGCTGTAGCTCTCAATGAACTGCAAGGACACTGGTGAGTGCTCTTAGTTCATTGATTTTCCCGCTCTCAAAAAACGGCCTGCCCCGACGCTGAGAATCTGCAGGATTCTGGCTTTGCACCCATGATCAACGCAATGTTCTGCACACTCCGAAGAAAAAGAAAAAAAAAAAGGCATTTTTTATTTTTTTTACCCGCAAAAAATATACATGTATTTTTTTGCAAAAGGTGAACTTATCGTTAAAGTCTCTGAATTATCTGATCACTATCGCTATCAGAGCAGAAATACGAGAGCTGCCTTTTAAAGATCTTGTCTTAAGATTGTGGCCTATTCTTTAATGGTCCTAGACATTAAAGTGGAGGTTAAAACAAGTCTAAGCAAAGATCTTCCAATGGTGTACAAAGAACTAGTAACTGATTCCCTTTTTCAGTGTGTTATTTAAATTAAGGAACTGAAATCAAAGTCACCCTATTTAGTCAGGGAGGGGGGAGGGGGTGTCTGCAAATATTTATTTTTTTTGTAAATTGAAGAGAAAATGGTTAAAGACGTGCTCCAGTCTCCCGTGAAAAAAAAAAAGTCAACAGCTACAAAAACTGTAGCTGTTAGGAAAAAAAAAAAAATAGCCACTCGCCTATCCCACGATCCAGTGGTGTGCCCACCTCAGTGGGTTTCACCGGCTGTCTTCTTTCTTCAGTGCCGGCATCTTCACTGTGGGCACCCGGCTGTGACAGCTTGCAGCTTTACAGTGGGGTGCCCACTGTGCATGCAGGAGCAGCGCTGCGCATAGTGAATGGTGGATGCAGTTTTCTGGTTACCTGTCAGTGTCCCAGAAGACTGAAAAAAGGGGGGGGGGGGGGCGGCAACTTCCGTCTCCGACTGCCTAGGCAGTCAGAACGGAAGTGGGAGCAGATACCTGTCAAAATCGGTCATGCCCCCCCCCCTCAAAACTGGCAATTCTTCAAGAGTAGCGGATGACGAGTCCTTAAAGCGGTTGTATACCCATTCTTATGACTTTCTATTGAATTATCAATTGCAGTGTTAAAAATAATTTGCCATAACTCATTTTTTCTTTACCTGCTTGCCTTGCGAGTTTTCCCTATATTCGTTTGTGATGACATCGCCCGCGCATGCGCTGTATTTTCTATCTTTCCGGCAAGCTGAGACCCTGCCGGAAAAATGCTGTGTCTATGTCGGGGCTGCGTCATTTCCTGTTGTCGACGTCAGCCCCGACATCCCACGATGGTCCCTTCTAATTATCTCCTGCATTACCTCATTACTGGAGTAAGCAAGCACTGATTCGCTTATGCTTCGTTGCCGTAGTAACCGGAAACAAAGAGGCTTGGATAATGCAATTACTGCGCATGCGCGAGATTACGGAGAAGAAAGAAGAAAATGTACTGCGGGCGGAAATAAATGACAATTCAGACACCGAAGACCACAGTTGAGATGGCGCCAGCTTTTCGGATATAAAGAATATTTACAGTAAAAACTATTTTTATGCTTACTCATAGTGTCCATTTGAATCAAAATGAATAGTTACTTTATAATAATGTTAAAATCGTTTTTCGTTAGGAGGGTTTACTACCGCTTTAAAGAACAAATACAAAAAAGTGAAAGACAGAATTGCCCAACACCGCAGCTCCATTAGGAATAAACCACCTGGATTGCCGGTACCAAAACATTTCTTAGAATAAGGACATGAAGATTCAGATCTGCAATTTATGATTTTGGAAGAAGTGTCCAGGGACAGGAGGGGTGGAGGCAGAAATGTAAATAAAACAAAAAGGAGGTATGATGGATTAATAGACTCCAAACAAAAGAATACTTGTAGTTTCTGTAGTTGTCCGCAGAGGATGGGTGGCACTGGTGTCTTGCAGGAACATAGCCAGTGAGATGCGCAGACGGGTTAGTACTAGTGCCAGGCAAATACATGGTCAGCAAACAAGCAAAGCAATGGTCCAGGCAGAAGACAGGAACATGGTCCATAAACAGGCCAGGGTCAGTACAAGCAGCAGGCAGAGACATGGTCAGCAAATAGTCAAAGGATTGGTCCATGCAGGAATATCAGGGCTTAGGGCCTTGGTTTGGGGAGCCTGGATACAAGGGTAGAGGCTTCTTCCCACCCAAAGGTCCTCAAAGCCTCCAAACTCCAGAACCTGATCTAGGATCTACAAAACCCAGAGAAATCCAAAAGCCTCATTTCTTTCACTCGAAAACATTACCATGGAGCCTCTAAATCTAGTTATGCGAGACCCCTGTGTTGTCTTGAATCCCACTACCACAGTGGCAGGGCAAAAGATCTGTCCAGGCAGCAGGCAAAAATCATGGTCGATTAACAGGCCGAGGTCAGTTCAGCAGGAAGGCAGAGGCATGGCCATACAGGAAAATAACAGATAGTGGACACATGAAAAATACCTTTACCATACCGTCACTAATATCGTAGTGAAGTATGGTAGATATGAAAGTAGTTTCCTATACTGAGGCCAGGCTGGGAGGGATACTGGGACAATAGTATCGGGTGTCAGGCCTATTTCGGTTACTGAACCATATACAGCATTTTTTTTGGGGGGGGGGGGGGGGGGGGGGTTTGTTTGGGTAAAAGGAATGATATTGGGGGAAAGGGGGGGGGGAGCAGCCTGCTCACCGTATCAGAACAAACGTGTTCAGGTACAGGACCTTCTTAATAGATATTGGATGTTACAATGTCCTCTTGGTAGTACTAATAAGGTAGCTGGTCTTTCTGTGGACTTGTGACAGAATGTAGTTGTACAGGGCCAAGTGGAAAAAGTGGAGAGATTTTTCTTATACCAAGGTAATGATCTTCTGGTGGCCAAGGAAGGCTGTAACATGGTCATTATAAACCACATGGATTGTAGTCATGAATACAATCAGGTTTTTGGACTAGACCATGCCTTCCTTGGATGCCACTGTGGTGTGGATGGAGGAAAAGGACATACCGTATATACTCGAGTATAAGTCGTTCCGAGTATAAGTCGAGGCCCTAATTTACCACAAAAAAATGGGAAAAACTTATTGACCCGAGTATAAGACGAGGGTGAGAAATGCACAGCTACTGTAAGTGGAAAAGAGGGTCAACAATGCCCATTTGCAGCCTCACTGTGCCCATTTGCAGCCTCACGGTGCCCATTTGCAGCCATAGGTCCCCTGAACTTCAAACTTGGTAGTTAAGGGTTCCTAGATGCCCCCTAGCTGCAGCCAAAATTTGGGGTCTCTGAACCCAAAGGGTCCCGAAATGACATTGCAGCAGATGGACACAGTTGACCGAATTTGGGGCCCTGCATCTTAGGGCCACTTAGTGCTAAGAACCCCAAATTTGGTGTGCAAACCAAGTGGAACTAGCACCATAAAATTTCCAAAGCTGGGGTTTCTAGCACCAAGTGACCCCGAGATACAGGGCCCCAAAAATCAGTTCAGAAAATGTCAAGCACTTTTCTACAGCAGAGAATGACATTTTCCGAACCGGTTTGGGGGCCCTGTATCTCAGGGCCACTTAGTGCTAGGAACTTCAGCTTTGGATATGTTATGGGACCACATCCACTGGGTTTGCACACCAAATTTGGGGTTTCTAGCACTAAGTGGCCCTGAGATATGGGGCCTCAAACTCGGTTCAGAAAATGTCAAGCACTTTTCTGCAGCAGAGAATGACATTTTCCGAACCGATTTTGGGGCCCCGTATCTCGGGGCCACTTAGTGCTAGGAACTTCAGCTTTGGATATGTTGTGGTACCAGGTCCACTGGGTTTGCACACCAAATTTGGAGTTCCTAGCACCAAGTGGCCCTGAGATACGGGGCCCCAAAGTTGGTTCGGAAAATGAAATTTTTTGCTGCAGAAAAGTGCTTGACTCGAGTATAAGTCGAGGGGGGCACTTTCAGCACTAAATAATGTGCTGAAAAATTCGACTTATACTCGAGTATATACGGTACATATCCCATTTTTCCCTCCATTTAAAGGCTAAGTTCACCTTTTTGGGAAAAGAGTACATGCGCAAAAAAAAAAAAAGTGCATTATCATTTCCCGCAGGAGCCTGGAAAGCATTGCATCCGTGATCAATAGATCACGGGTGCAATGCCAGGCTCCTGCAGACTCTCAATATAGCTGTCTGCCCGTACCTCCCATATGGGCAGTTATTGAAGAGCAGGAAAATCAATGAACTACAAGAGCGCTCGCCAGTGCCCTCAAAGTTCATTGAGAACTAAAAGCCGTCTGCTGCAACGGCAAACAGTAGTTGTAGCTCATTTCTTCACATAACTGTGAATGAAGCAGTTGTGCTAGCGCGGTTTATAAATTGTGATAGCAATTGCGGGGAGAAGTAATGCTGCCCCGTGACAGGGGGGTTGGGGACTGCTGGAGCATGTTACACCCTAAATATGGGTGTAAAGGGTAACATATTCCCAAAGGTGAACTTGTCCTTTAACATAGGCTGCTGGCATGCAAGCACTCTTCCAGGGCCGGACAACACTAATACATGGCTGTTTTTGCACATTCTGGTTTTGACAGCCTATTCGTAGCAAATGGGCTGCCAAACGCAGCAAAAAGTAGTGCAGGCACTTGCATGCGGTGCAAGAAACATTCTATTGTGAACAGGCTTTCAAGTTGTTAAAGGAGAAACTACTTTCATGCAACTTAACCATAGTGAATACTGTATACACAATATAATGCAGATCATGTTACCTGGCTTTGCAGCTCACTTTGCTGCTTCAAGCGAAGGTTTTCTGGAGTGTCAGCCACTGTGGTGAAAGACTGTTTAGGGTAATGTCTGAAATATGACAACAACAAAAAAAAAAATACTTAGAAAGTATTAAAGCTAAAGCATCAGTACAACAGCCAGGGAAGACAAGCATTAGAAGTCTATATAAAATTCTCTCATGACTTTGGTTTATGCAGCAGGTTAATGATGAAAGGCTGACTACTCGGTTACAAATGATTTACCAGTAATCAGACACCAATGCCCTGCTACTGACACATTTGCGTTTATGCTTCAGCTTCTAAAAGCCCCTGGTTATGAACACACTATTTTACTTGATACGAGGAGAACACACTTGTCGCTTTACATAAAATTCTGTCTTCAAAGGCGTTTTTAAAATCATTTTGGCATTTGGCACATTCGTCCATACAGTGTAAACTCACTGGAGTATTCTGATGCCCTGACACTGCATACAGCTGGCCAGAGACATGAATGGGGAAGGCAAGTGTAAGCACCTTTTGCAACTACATGCATAAAGTGGTGCATACGCACAGACATGTCCCGAATGCAGAAAGTGTGCATTCAGCACATTACGTCTGTGCGCACGCACCACTTAAGGCAAGTAAAACTGCATACAGTAGCATTCACCCATTCATATGTATGGGTGGCTGTATGTATGCAGTAGTAGGTACCAAAATATGCAGCATAGATAAAATGCACCCAATGCATATGAACCACAGCAAGTGAGCAGCCTTGCCCAGCGCAATACAGGCCAAAAAGCAGTTGTTCCCTATGAAGCCAGTTTACACCACTGCACTTAAATAAAAAAAAAAAAAATAATAATTTAGAACAGGAGGTTGCAATGCAAACTACTGCGCTGTAACATTGTGCGAAAAGTCAGTTGTGACATTTCAGAAAAGTTCTAACAAGCAGCAAATGGTGCTATGCGCCGGGAGCTGCACATCAGCAATTTCTTTCCAGCACACACCAGCGGATGTGTGATTAGCAAGGCTTGCCGGTGTGAATAAGCTCTCTGAATTTTTTGTAAAATCCTTTTCTTGGAGTACATCATGGGACACAGAGCCTAAGTAATAACTTAATGGGTTATGGGCCACCTTCAGGTGTAGATACTGGTATACCCAATACAGGAAGTTCAATCCCCTATATAACCATAACACCTTCTCCATCCAGGAGTACCTCAGTTTTAGTAGCAAAGCAATATACTTAAACCAATAAAAGAGGGGAGGGACCTCTGTGTCCCATGATGTACTCCAAGAAAAGGATTTTACAGGTAAGCTGTTCTAAAAATCCTATTTTCTTTATTGTACATCACGGGACACAGGGCCTAAGTAATAACTTAATGGGATATCCCATAGCAATGCTATTTGAGGGGAGGGAGAGACAACCCGTAGGGTACACCCAGACCTAAAGAATTATACTGCTGCCTGCAGCACACTGCGCCCGAAAGAGATATCCTCATACCTTCTCTCATCCACCTGATAATTTTTTGTGAATGTATGTACTGAAAGACCAAGTTGCGGCCTTGCAGATCTGAACCATGGAGGCCTGGTGACACACTGCCCAAGAAGCACTAACCGACCTGGTAGAGACCGCCTTAACTAGAAAAGGGGGAATCTTACCCCTTAAATCTAAGTTTGAACTATAACTTGCCGAATCCACTTACAACAGTGGATTTCGATGCTGCCTGTTCTTTGTTAGGACCCTCTGGCAGAATAAATAAGACATCAATCTTACGAATCTGAGCAGTTGCCTTTAAATAGATTTTCACTGCTCTAACCACATCAAGACAATGTAGTGACTTTTCTTCTCTGGAACATGATTTTGGAAAAAATGGCAGGACAATATCTTGGTTCAGGTGAAAACCTAAAAACACTTTTGGTAAAAAGTCTGGACGAGGGCGTAACACAATTCTGTCCTCATGAATATTCAAATATGGCTCTTTACACGAAAGAGCAGCCAATTCTGAAACCTTCCTCACTGAGGCTATAGCAACCAAGAACACCAGCTTCCTTGTCAGAAGGACTAAGGGAATATGCTGTATTGGTTCAAATGGCTATTTTTGTAACACTGACAAAACTAAGTCCCAAGGGCTCAAAGGTGATTTAACTGGCAGATTAATCCACATCACCCCTTGCATAAAACCCCAGACTAAAGAATGCATATCAAGCGGTCTTTGAATTAAGATCAATAAGGCTGAGACTTGGCCCTTAATAGTACTCAAGGCCTATTTCATCTCTACGCCCAATTGTAGAAAGGCAAGAATTCTGTCTATGATATATCTCTGAGGGTGCCAACCCTTGGATTCACACCAGGAAACATAAGCCTTCCAGACTCTATAATATATAGCTCTGGAAGCTGGCTTTCTTGCATTAATCAAAGTAGAGATAACTGACCCGGAAAGCCCACGTTTCTTCAGAATGTGGGTTTCAATAGCCAGGCTGTTAAATTTAGCGTTTGTAAAGTAGGATGGAATATCGGGCCCCTGTGAGAGCAGATCTGGCCTTAGTGGAAGGGACCATGGGTCCTCCACTGCCATCTTACGTTTTCTGCATACCATGACCTTCTGGGCCATGCTACCAGAATTACCGGCTTTCTTTGCAGCTTGATTCTGCAAAGTCATCGTAGTAGCAACTGAATGGGGGGGGGGGGGGGGATGCATAGATCAGTGAGAACTGATCCCACGGGGTCACCAACGCATCTGTTCTGCATGCAAGTGGATCCCTTGTCCTGGACACAAAGTTGACTAACCATGTTGAATCTGGACGCTGGAAGATCTACGTCCGGAGTGCCCCATCTTTGGCAAACAGCCCGAAAAATGTCGGAGTGAAGAGACCCTTCCCCTGGGAATAACTGCTGATGACTTAAGTAGTCCGCCTGCCAATTCTCTACTCCCGGAATGAAATCTGCTGATAGGCACGGAATATTCCTTTCTGCCCAAGTTATAATATGGTTCACCTCTCTCTGCGCTGAGAGACTCTTGGTGCCTCCTTGGTGATTGATATAGGCCATAGCCGTGGCATTGTCGGATTGGATCCTGACAGGACAATCTTTTAACCTGGAAGTCCAGGCTTTTAGAGCCGGACGCACTGCCTGCATCTCTAGGATGTTGATGGGCAAGGCTCTTTCGGTTTTTGACCACTGTTCCTGGACGGTTGTCTTCTCTAGTACTGCTACCCAGCCTGAAAGACTGGCATCTGTCGTTACTACTTTCCAGATAATTGGTCTAAAGGATTTTTCTTTCAGCAGATTCAGGGTTAGTAACCACCAACTGAGGCTTTGGGACACTCTTGGGGATAGCAACATTGGCAAGTCCAAAGCTTGGATCGTTTTGTTCTAAGCAGACAGGATACTGTTTTGCAACAGTCTCGAATGGAACTGGGCATAGGGGACCGCTTTGAATGAAGCCACCATCTTTCCTAACAACCTCATGCAAAGGCGAATTGAGGGATTTCTTTTCAACTTGACCATCCGTATCAGCTCTCGTATGGAGCTGATCTTTGTCGAAGGCAAGAACACCTTTTTCTGGGCTGTGTCTATGATCAGGCCCAAATACTCTAGCTTTCTTAGCGGTCTTAAAGAAGACTTCTCTAGGTTAAGAATCCAACCCAAACTTTTCCAGGTAACTGGTTGTAATATGCACACTTTGCTCCAAGCGAGCCACTGACTGGTCTATTAGCAATAGATTGTCTAGGTACGCCAAGACTGTTATGTCCTGTGCCCTCAACCTGGCTAGAGGTGGGGCCAGTACCTCTGAACACCTGGGGGTGCTGTAGCTAGCCTGAAGGGCAAGGCTACAAACTGAAAGTGCTGTTGTTCTACTTGGAATCGCAGAAACCTTTGGTGAGCGGGAAATATAGGGACATGCAAATATGCATCCCTGATGTCAATGGACGCCAGAGGTTCTCTTCCCTGTAGGATAGAATCTACTGACCAGATTGACTCCATGCGAAAGGAGCAGATTTTCAGGAATTAATTTAGATTCCTTAGATCTAGAATGGGTCTGACATCATCATTTGGTTTTGGTACCGTAAACAGGTTTGAATAAAACCCCAAACCTTGCTCTTCTGTGGGGGATCTGTATGATCACCCCCTGAGCCAATAATCGTTCTAATGCTTAAAACAGAGATTGCCTTTTCCCTGGATCTTTGGGAACGTTTGAGCTCAGAAAATGAGATGGTGGAAACTCCCGAAATTCTAGTTTGTATCCTAGAGACACCATGGAGATAACCCATCTGTCCTGAGAAATTCAGAAGTCTTCCCCCCACTCCGGTGAGGGGGGCGCCTCTTCAAGATGAGGCTTTAGTATTCTGCTTTGCAGATTTGCGGCCCCAGGTCTTTTGTGCCTTGGCCTGACCCTGAGGTTTTCCTCTAGAGTCTGACGGCGGAGTCTGTCACCACTGCCTAGAGGCGGATGCCCCTGGCGCAGCAGAAAAAGTCTGTTTAAATGAAGGACGTTTATACTTTCTTTTGACTGGCAAAAAAAGTACTCTTCCCACTAGAAGTTGCTTGGATGTATTTATCCAAATCATACCCAAATAGTTGCTCCCCATGAAAAGGGAAACTAGTCAGAAGCTTTTTGCAAGGTGCTTCAGCTGACCAACTTTTTAACCACAGGGTCCTATGCATGTGTACTAGCGCAAGGCGGGACGCTTGGTGAATAGTCTTTCATGGCGTCTATGGCAAAAGCGCCTTTGGTAGTTCGGCCAACTCACGGGCCTGTTGTGCAGGGACCTCCTTAAGGGCCTCCTTGAACTGGTCCTTTAGGGACTGACAGATGCCTATTGCAGCGACCAATAGGAAAAAGAGGAAAAAGGAAAAAAAGGATTTTAACAGAAATTCCAACTTTTTTTCTGTTGGATCTTTAAGCATTTGTACATTGTCTACTGGCCAAGTTAAATTTTTATTCACGCTGGAAATCGCAGCGTTAACTGCTGGTAGATTCCATCTTTTTGTGAATTTCTCCTCCATAGGATAAAAGAACTGAGAATCTCTTTGGAGGGAGAAAATGCTTATCCGGATGATCCCATTCAGCATAAATAAGCTTTTCTAGTAATGCATGGATCGGAAACACATGAAAAGGCTGTAAAGGTTTTAAAGAACCTAAGGAAGAAACCGAACTTCCAGTTCACTGTTAGGGGTAGCATGAAAGTGGAACAAACCATCTCCGTAAGAGTTTGTACCATCAATCTCTCAGGTTGCGAGGCTGCAAAAGGTTTAACTGTTGTCTCCTCCGCAGAGGAATACTCGGCTTGTTTTTCCACGTGATCGCCTGAGGGTAATACCTCATCCTGTGCCTACTGTTCCCTTGGTAAAGTGTTTGAGGTGGGGGAAGGGGATCTAGCACACTTCCTATCCATTTGGATAGAGGATGTGATTAAATCCGCTAATCTTCCTTCTAAGCCCTGCAGGGCAGAGGAAAATGCATCTTCGGTCATGTATACAGGGGCTGAAGTGTGAGAAGCAGTTGCACCACCAATAGGTTCCAATGACTCACCCTGGCTTGCCATATCTGGTATCTCCGGAGAGGATAAACAGTGTGGAGGCATGACTGGAGTTCCCAGCACCTGGGCGTGGAATTTTTGTCACCTTTGTGGTAGCTCTGGAAGTCATAATGCTAAGTACAAAAGCAGAGGCACTTTAAGACAAATATACTACTTGCTGAGCAATAGTTTAGCAAACAAATGCTACCATAAAGATCAGCTTTTGATGCTGAATAACAATTGTATTTCCTGAACTGGAAATGCCTGTATACATCCCATCCCATACGTGCCCCAGAGCTCCTGCGTCCTTGTGTGTCAGACTTTCTTCATTTGCCCTGATAGAGAGCTTGTAATAATGAGAGCGTCTGTATAAAAAGCCTCAAGTGTGAGCCTGATTGGCATCCACAGCGTCTTCCGCCCCTCAGTGTGTGCGCCATGTGTGCTCCACGTGGACGCTACGCCCCACACATGGCGCCCTCTTTATGCCATGCCCCCTTTTTCAATAACCGCCCCCTAGTTGTTTTATTAACACTAGTCTGCGCGCATGGACGGCATTCGGGTCTGCAGTGCAGACCCAATGAGGAGGCGGCTGCGAACGCCGCTGACACTAGATCAGCTTTTGTTGTTGCCAGAGACTGAACGTACAACAAGGACTAGGGCGCAACAATATGGCTTTTATAAGGCAAGTTTCACGGGCCTAATATAGCAATGTAAAACTTATATTTAAAGCGCCACCGCACCTCTCCGGGAGTTAGGGGGAGGCTATTAGCAGTAGTATGTTTGGCTCTTAGCTTTCCCCTTTGCAAGATTGATTATGCAGGGAATGACTGCCTTTATACATGACAATATCTTGTTTATGTACTGCTGCTATACCCCACTAGTTTTCTCAGGAGAGGAAATGTCATCTGTTCAATTAAGAACCCCCTTTTTGCCTGCTGGGACCACACATGCTGTCTAGCCAGACGCAGAGCTGCTGGGACTGAGGTATGTGTAATTTACTCCCTCTAGTGGAGATTTTAAGGCATACAATGTTTAATATTTTTTGGAAGGAAAAGGCATAGGTGGACTCTTTACAGTTCCTAGGCTTCTTCCCTTACATTATCCTCGCTGCAGGATACTGCTGTAACAGACAGATCCAAACTTCACCCATCACAGCGAGCTGCATTAGTAAACCTTCAAAGAACGGGTCCCTATACAGGGGTTCCACTCCTTTGGACCTGTATAGCACCCATCAGGAGCAACTTTAGGTAATGTAGCAAGACCAAAAAGAGTCCTGGTTCCTGGGGTTCAGCCCAAAGGCGTTACAGGCAAAACCTTGTTCTTCTATGCAAGGCCCGGGTACCATCCTGTGGCCTCAGTGGCTTGGATGGATCCGGTTGTGGAGGTTTTTTAAATCCAGCATGGATCCCTCCTGGAGCTCCTCAGAGCACATCTTCACTCATGACCGACACCTTAGACACTGGCGAAAAAACTGAGGTACTCCTGGAAGGAGGAGGGGTCCATAGGGGGGTGAACTTACTGTATTGAGTATACCAGTGTCCACACCTGGAGGTGGCCCATAACCCATTAAGAATATATATATATATATATATATATATATATACATACATATATATATATATATATATATACATACACACACACACATACATATATATACATATATATATATATACATATATATATATATATATATATATATATATATATATATATATACATACATACATACATACATACACATATATATATATATATATATATATATATATATATATATATATATATATATATATATATATATATATACATACATACATACATATACATACATATACATACACACACACACATATGCACAAAGTTTTCTGTGCAAAGTTTGCATTTAGACAGCCGAGTGGGCAAAGCAGTCAAAGTGTGAATTTGTATCCTGTCCACAGTGTGACGGGAAATGGCTGGGCTGACACACAGGTGACCACTCAGAGCAAAAGCGTTGTTCCTTCTCTGACCACAATCACATCTTCTCCAAATTAATGACTATTTATAGACAATGACACAGTAAATGCTTGCTTAATAAAGGGAAAAATGCACATCCTGTGTGAGGCTAGGTTCCCACTGCTGTGATGCGGGAACGCTGCGAATCTACTGCGGGTTCCCGCATCGCATGTCTCCCGGCGGCAGTTCACACTGCCCTATGCACACTGCTGGAAGTGTCAGTTAAAAGTTAACGACACCCCCAAATCAGTTTGCATATCGCAGTGTGATCTGCAAACTCGGAGAAATATGAAATGATCACATCCGATCTCGGACAACGCAGCAGTGGGAACCTAGCCTGAGGGTGATGCAGGTGAAAACCCAAAGAACTCAGAGGAGAGCTAGAAAGATAATCTTAATCAGAAAGGACAGGTGGGAAGGAGAGATAAGTTACAAAAGTATGAGGAAGGTTTCTTTACTTCACAGGCACAAAATAAAAAGTTCATCCACACAAGGGTAGGCTGGGCACATAGCAAACACACTGCCCTGTTTAACAAAGTTACTCCTGAACATAATATAGACAATCCTACAAATCCTAACAATGTTCAAAAAGGCAAACAGCTATTTATTTTCTTGATTCCACAGCCCACCATTCATCATGCCAAAAGGGAATCTAAATCCAAAACCAAAAATGTAATATATTACAAATTACTAGTGCTTAATGTGGTGGCTGTATTTGTTTCCTTTTTTAAAGATTTAGATTTTTTTTTTCACCTGGTAACCCTGCAAACACCACACTTCCTTTGCCTAGGTAGCTACGTCACTCCTCCACCATATCTATGGATAGCAGTGGCGTCGCTAGGGGGTGGCTATTGGGGCCCATAGCCCCGAGTCTCTTGCCGAATTGTCCCTGCCTAACCAGCGGGCAGGCTGCATGAGTGAGGCGGATGAGAGGAGAGAAGCGAGTGGACGAGCATAGGTTACATCATCTCTCTCTGCCTGCTCCACATCACCACTCTTCCGCCCTCACAGCCAGGCCTCTTCAATGTGGGAGCGAGGTGCGGCGGGAAGCAGAGAGATAACATCTCTCACTGCCCACCACACATGAGCGCTCTTCCGCCATCAAGGTGTGGGCCTCTTAAATGTCGGAGGTGCGGCGGGGAGCAGCGAGATTACATGATCTCTCACTGCCCGCCCTGCATCACCGCTCTCCTACCCTCACTAAAATGGACCAGTGCTGCCAGCCTGCCACCAATGCAGCGACAATCCACATCTGGTCCTAGGTGACTTGGCAAGTGACAATCTGCAAACGGTGGCAGCTGACTTGGCAAGTAACAATCCGCAAATGGTAACAGGTGACAGTGGCAAGTGACAATGCGCAAATGGTAACAGGTGACAGTGGCAAGTCTTTCTGACACACTGCATCTTGTGACAGGCGACAGTGGCAAGTGATACGCCCAGGGCTCCCAGTGATTCTGCATTATGGAGAGTTGAACCACTTCATTATATATTAGAATGTAACAATTGAAACAATGCACTTCAATCACCCTGACACCATATCAACTATGGTGCTATGATGATTGAAGCACCAACACCAGCTATTGCCCTTGAAAAATTGCTTACCACCGGCGTGCACAGATCCTTGCGGGTGGCAAGAATACTCTTGCTTGGACCGTGTTTAGAATCAGACCTAAATATTTTAGACTTTGAGCTGGTCTCAAGGCTGACTTTTCGGTATTTATGATCTAGCCTAAGCTTTTCAAATACCTCACTGTGTATATTATGCTCTGTTCTAGAGCCTGTACCGAGTGATCTCTGAGAAGGTCGTCCAGATACCCGAGCACCAGGGTCCCTTGGGCCCTTAAAAGACCCAGTACTGGTGCTAGGTCCTTTGTGAACACCCAGGGAGCTGTAGCAAGCTGAAAGGGTAGAGCCACAAACTGAAAATGATGTTCCTCTACTGCAAAACGTAGAAACCTCTGATGAGGCTGAAAGATAGGTACGTGCAAGTACGCGTCCTTTATAGTGATGGAGGCTAAAAAGTCTCCCCTCTGGAGTGAGGTTACTACTGAGCGGACAGACTCCATCCGAAAGGATTGTATCAATAGATACTGGTTCAGGGACCTTAAGTCCAAAATGGGCTTTGTGTCCTCATTTGGTTTATGAACCGTAAACAGGTTTGAATAAAACCCTGTGCCCCTTTTGGATACCGGTACCTCTACAATCACTCCTTAATGCACTAGATGATGTAGTGCCTGAAGCAATAAGTTTCTTTTTGGAGGATCTGTGGGAACACCGGATCTTAGAAACCTCTGGGGGGGCACCTCCGTTACTCCAGCTTGTAACCGCGAGATATAATGGAGATGACCCACTCATCCTGAATTGTTGTTTTCCAAATGTCCGCAAAGTGCAGCAGCCTTCCTCCCCACCCGAAGGGGTGGGGGCGTCCTCTCAAAAGGAGGTATTGGTGCTGAGTTTAGAAGAAATTTGGATCCAGGGCCTTTTTTGGCCCTGGCCCTAGTGCCCTGTTGGCGGCGGAACCGCCTTGACGCTGAGACATTTGAGGAAGCAGTCCCTGGGTTTTTAAACGAGGGACGTTTGGTGCTTTTCTTTTCCCCGGCCGTTTGACTTGATTATTTACGGACTGGCAAATACCAATTGCTGCAATAGCTGGCTGAATGGCTGAACTGGCCAAAGAAAATAAAGCCTTTAATGATAACTCCAATTTCTTGTCAACAGGGTCTTTTAAGACCTGTGCGTTATCTACCGGACAAGTTCTTGTTTAAGGAAGAGACTGCTGCATCTACGGCTGGCATGCTCCCTTTTTTAACAAATTTTTTATCCATGGGATATAAAAAGGGAAAACCTTTTAGGAGGCAAAAAAGTCCTGTCAGGATGTTCCCAATCAGCATACACTGCCTGTTCCAGCAGCAGGTGTAGCAGGAAAGTCTGTGCGACCTGAAAAGGTCTCAGAGATCCCAAAGAGGGCCAGGGGGCCCAGTCACCTCTGCAAGAGGCAACTTAAAGGCAGGATGAACCATTTCGGTCAGAGACAGAATCAAAAACCACTGCGACTGAGAGGCAAACATTGAGTGGATATCTTCTTGTCCAGATTGCTCGGAAGCAGACTCATCCACCGGGAACTTCACCGAATCCTGAGCTTTAAGTTCTTCCCCATCCTCAACCCATTCCTGCTCCAGACGAGGAGACTACGGGGAGGGGGATCTGTCACACTCCCTGCCACCCTGCAGGATGGAGGCAATCATGCCGGCAATCCTGGGCTCTAACCCGGCTAGGGCTGACGACAGTTCATCCTTAGTAATAAAGGGTGAAGCAGCAGCGTTGACTGTAGGCACAATACCAGATAGACGCAGCAGCTCAGATTGCCCGGAAGCCTCTGGTCTTTCAGGGGATACGACTAGGTTCATCAGGAACTACTGATGACGTAGGTGTGCCCTTCCCTGTGGTGTTAGTCCCACTCCTCTTTTTGGAAGACATTCAATGCTGCAAACAAAGAGTACTTGGGTATAGTTAAAACAACTCAAAAGGTAGACCCTTTAATAGTCATAAGAAAAAAAGCTGCGCTGTGAAATGATTTGTGATTGAAAAATATTAAAAAGATTAAAACATAACCATACAATTAAAAATGAAAAATTCATGCAATATGTTATCATATCAGCATTTATACTATCACCAGTGATAAGTGCAAAAAGATATATTAAGATAAAGTGTATAGCAAGATACACAAGCAACAGAGCCAAGTCCACTCCGATAGGCTATTGAAAGAGAGCCCACTTAGTGTAACAATCTTCTAGATGATGGCTTTGCAATCTTCCTTCCAGTGATGACATGCAACTGCAACACTATGGGGGATGTGATGGGGTGCAATAGAGAAGTGCCTCCACCCACGAAAATACTGCCGCTTATCAGCTCCTTAGATCTCTTGTTTAAGGAGATCATGCGTGCCTGTGGCTCTTGACCCCAGCCTCAGGTATTTCAAAGCTCAAGGGGCTCATCAGATTCTCCGCGTAAGATGTCATCTCAATGTGGCAGATGTATGCTCATTCCCCATAAAATGACATAAAAACTTCCATAGTGTAAGGCTGCTTTCACACTGGGGCGGTAGGGGGCGTCGGCGGTAAAACAGCGCTATTTTTAGTGCTGCTTTAGCGCGGTATTCGGCCGTTAGCGGTGTGTTTTTAACCCCCCGCTGGCGGTCCAAAAAGGGTTAAAACCGCTCGTATAGCGCGGCTATAGCCGCGCTGTCCCATTGATTTCAATGGGCAGGAGCAGTTTAGGAGCAGTGAATACACCGCTCCAAAGATGCTGCTTGCAGGAGTTTTTTTCTTCTCCTGTCAGCGCACCGCTTCAGTGTGAAAGCCCTTGGGCTTTCACACTGAACAAACAGCAGCGGCTGTTATGGGTCGGTTTGCAGGCGCTATTTTTAGCGCAATAACGCCTGCAAACCGCCCCAGTGTGAAAGGGGTCTAATACGTTTAAAAAAATTTATTGGTAAAAAACAATAATGCACTTACAGTTTAAGCAGGAAATGAGAAGCGATGGATTAAAAAAACACGAGCCTGCCGGCTCTCGTATGCTGCCCGTAGCTTCCGGGACTAGCGCGGTATGTGATGACGTCAGCACGCCGCTCCTCCCTACGCCATTTCGTCACAGATGACGTCTTCCAGGGGCACGGGCGGCGTGCTGACTCACCGCCATAAATACACTGCACAATGAATGGAACGCCCAGTTCTGAGCTCCTGGTGTCCCTCAATCAAATCAGCCATTTTGGAAAAGGGCAAATGCCCTACAATGGTGTAATAGAAGAACTAATAGTGTTCTAACTGGCTGTTACCATAAAAAGGACCATAAGGTTAATGAAACCTAACAAATTAATAAATAAGAAGTCTGAATTGTAAAAACACTAGCGATCATTGACATCTCCTACATTGACAGAAGAGATGACGCGATCGATCTGGTATTGGAGATAAATACTAACAAGTGTCACCAAAAAATGAAATAACAATAAAACATAAAAGTAAAAAGGGTCCTAATGTCCAATGTAATGTTGAAAAATGAACCGTTATACAGTTGGCGCAACTTATAAATAAGCGCCCACTGGGCATAGGTACCCATCAGCAATAAATGCTCCCAATACCCATAACAAATAATAGAAGGTGTAGGGATGGTTGTTTCCTCAAAAAAAAAAAAAAAAGTCAATGAATGACTGGTCTCCAATCGTTCGTCGACGAGCCACTCGTATCTTGACAACTAGTCAGAGAATATTGGCAAGGTACATAAAAATGGAAAAAATTATAAACTGATCACCAAAAAATTATATAAAATTCACCTAAAAAACAAAACAAAAACAAAAACAAAAACAGGGGAAGAGAAAAGGACTCTATTCCCCCTAAAGAGAAAAAAAGAGAAAAATGTGAAAATAATAACTAAAGGGGAAAAAAAAGGGACTATCATGAATAATTCTCTAATACATACCCTTTAGGATCAATAAGATGGTAGTCTAACTATTATCAATAAATGAATTAACATCCATGTCAACGTTGAGGCCATGTGGGGTGTAGCAGCGTACCCTGTTCCAAGCCATTTCAAGTCTGGATAATTCCCTAACTAGGGAGCTGCCCCTCCAATGAGCACTAAACCTGTCTATCCCCAAAAAAATTGTGTTGGCAGGATTGCGGTTGTGATGAATAGCATAATGCTTGGACACAGAATGAAATCTGAAGCCATTCTTAATGTTAGTAATATGTTTCCCCAAACGGACTTGCATGGACCGTTTAGTCCTGCCTATATATTGGAGCCCGCACGGGCATTGCAATAAAAATACAATGCCCGTCGAGCTGCATGTAATGAATGGCTCAATACGATGTTCTCTGGATGTGCTACTTGAGACAAAAGACTCAGTTTTTCTCTGTTTACTTTTATTCAATGCGCAAATCTGGCATCTACGGCACTGATGGTATCCCGAAAGGTTCTGGAAAAAAGATACTTTTTTGGTAGGTGGATCCATAACATTAGGGGCAATCCTATTACGAAGAGACGGGACCCCCCTAAACACTATTTGTGGATTTGTAGCTATAAATGTCTTAATGACCCCATCATTCCACAGCAAGTGCCAATGCTTGCGAAGAATGTTCTTAATAAGATAATGTTGTGTGGAAAAGGTTGTGATGAAAGGTATAGTTGGTCCCTTTTTATCCCTTCCAGAATTATCACTAAGCAAGGTGGCTCTATCTATTTCTGACACCTGTTCCATTGTTTTTTCCAAGGAGTTCCTATCATAACCCTTCTCCTCCAATCTGTACTTAATAATGCCCGCCTGAGTTCTATAATCGCTTATATCGGTGCAGTTACATCTCATTTTTATGAACTGATTTTTTGGGATGGACTTAAGCCAGGAGTCATGATGACAGCTCCCAAAGGGAATGAAGGCATTACGGTCGGTCTTTTTAAAGAACAAAATCGTTTTGAATGAATCTCCACTTTTTGAAATGGTGAGATCCAGAAATTTGATTTTTATCCTTTAATAGGGCTCACCAAGCCCCTATGCAACAATCCTGCTAAGCACCCTTAGCCTGCCAAGCAACACCTGTTGACTCACGTGTCTGTTCAGAGCCTGCTCTGTGTCCCACAGCTGCCTTCTAGCACCACATTCTTGGCATACACAGCCTAAATAAGCTGGGTGTGCGCCGGAACGTTTTATGTGTGCGTCCCGGCAAGTGGGTGTGAATGTATTCACGTATGATGCGAATCTTCGGGGCGCCCAGATAAAGGTTACGGTGCATGTGCGGCGAATCCGCGTGCGCCATGGCCGCCAAACAAACTACTGAGCCCAGCGGTGCTCTTGTGAATGCACATGTGCCATGGTGAACCAAGGCGAAATGGCACACCATAGTGCGCCATCGTACAGGTAAAAAACAGCCAGACACAAGCAAAAAAGGTACACTTTGCAAACACTCTCAGCCCAGAACTCCCCCGTATGGTCACCGCACACAGGTGTCCAGTCTTTAGCTAACTTGACTGATTGTAACAATCACTGGGACACCCCAAAATAATAAAGGGGTTTCACTTACCCGTCCAGGCGCAGGGCCAATTAGAAGCTAAGGGTCCAATCTTCACCCTTCACGGCGGGTTCCTGTCACTTGGACCTTCAAAGGACTGGGTACCCTTTCATGTTTAGGGTCCTGTACAGCACCCTGTAGGAAATACCTTAGCGCTGTAGTGTCCAGGATTTCCCCTCCGCAGGGTCCAGAGCCTGGAGGACACGTTACAGGCAAAACCTTGCAGAATCTTGAATCTTCTTTGCGAGACTCGTGTACTAGTTATCCAAGCATAAAAGCCTGTGTCAAATGGATCCGATCGGTCAATCCCTTGATTCATTTTTGGAACCGTTTGTGCGACTAGAGACCTGGAGCTCAAAGCTCAAACAAACCATGCCATCCACCTTGCAGACACTGGTAAGAAAAACTAAAGTACTTCCTGTATGGGAGGGGTTATATAGGGGATCACTTCCTATCTGAAGACCTTTGGTCTACCAGTGTCCATTCACTTAATGAATATTAGACTGACTCTGTGTCCCATGATGTATGAAAAAAATAGGTTTTAAGATGAAAGCTTGAATTTGACTGGTAGCCATGCACAGCTGAGTTCAGATTCAGGCTGCTTTAGTCTTAGTAAATTGCACTAAAAGAATCTAGAGTGTGCATTGCAGCCAGTTTAAAAAAATTACGCACAAATTGCCTGGTGGGCACATCAGACATATTCCAGCTGGTGTGAGCAATGGGCGACACAGATTTGACAGTGATGCAGAAATGATTGATCCCCCTGCATTTTTTTCTTGAGGATCCAAGACAGCAATCCAAAATTCCAGTATGATACAGCAAAATGATAAGACTGTAAAGACAGTGCTATGACTGGAATTTGTCTGCTCCCTCCCACCTCATACAAAACAGAAGGCAGTAACCCTGGCAGTACACCAAGGCAATACAGCACCACATAGAAAACGTTGTGGAAGACCACAACAAAAAAATTGACAAAGTCAGAGGATAGATTAGACGCAATACCAATCTAGCCTAACTTGTACCATGTAGAACATCCTTTCCTATACAATTACTTGCAGGCTACAGGCTGAAAACCTTGGTGTTTGGTGATGAATTCAAGATTTTCATGGACAAATCTGCTACTTCTGCCATGGTAATGAGAAAACAGTATGTAGGAGCCTTAAGGTGGTTATTAAGCCACTCTAACCTGTATACACTATCAGCACCGCCTCCTATTGTAGTATCCCCCTGTGTGTGCAATTTATAAAAATAAAAGCTGCAAATACCTAATTTCACTGCAGAGATAGCGATCACATGACCAGCCAACTTTCCCCTTTCCTTCTCTGAGAGATGCAGCGGATGGGGCCAAGATTACTCTGCTGATGTCAGTCTGGAGAGGATAGGTGGAGGAGAGCACTGGCTGGTCATGTGATCTCAATTTCGGTTCTTAAATTAGGTATTTACAGCATTTATAAATCATTCACAGAGGGGCACATTGCAGTGCTGATTGTGTATACAGGTTACAGGTTAGTGTTATGAGAGCAGCAGGAGAGCAGATAGCAGGCTGCTGATGATGGAGGCATGTGAACTGACCACGGTGTCCGGTCTCAGCAGCCATGATACACTGTGGTCAGTTTACACAGGGGTGGGGAGAAACTGGCAGGATCAGCCAGGTTTTTTTTTTTTATATGTTACAGGGGGCCAAATGACACAGGACAGGCACTGTGTCATATAACATGCTTTAAAGGAACAGGATCCTTTTTTTGTTGGGGTTAACAAATGCTTTAAAGTGCATTTATACCCAACACTTTTTTGTTTTAGACAGTAGTAAAAAATTAAAACCTCTACAAGATTAATTTTTGTTGTGTACCATTGGAAAAATGGCCCTTTATTTCCTGTGTCAAACATGCAATAGGAAGAAGAAAACTTACCATTGGAAGATTCGCTCTCACTTCTTGCTCTGGGAACAACTCTGGTTTCTCCTCACTTTCTTTGCGACAATGCTCACCAGAACAAAAAGAAAGGTGAATCTCTATAATAAGGACACAGAGCAATAAAAACGATACAGTGGGTCTAACCCGTTCCCCACATTTCCTATGGACGGTAACAAAAAACTAGGCTAGCTGGCTGTGGTCATACAGGGAATATCCCTCCAGCTTTCCTTTGTCTGTGTTCAATCCCCTGAAGGCAACTGCATATAACCAATACTGTATGCCTAAGAAGAAAAAAAAAAAAACGTATACCGTGAGACATGATGCCAAACATACCATATATACTCGAGTATAAGCCAAGTTTTTCAGCACTTTTTTTGTGCTGAAAGTGCCCCCCTCAGCTTATACTCGAGTCACGGTGCCATCTCCCTACCTGATCAGCCGTGTAATGCTCAGACAGCAGCCGACCAGTGTTCAAAAGCCATGGCTCCTCCGCTTCCGCGATAGGGGAACACTCAGTTTTCCAGCAGTGAGTCGGTGTTCAGTGTACCGGCTATCACGGACCTCCTCTCATTCCACGGACGAGAACGCGAGGATGTCAGTGATAGGCGGAACACTGAACACTGACTGCTGGGAAACTGAGTGTTCCGCCTATCACGGAGGACAAGGAGGAGGTGCGGCTTTTGAACACTGGATGGCCGCCGTCTGACTGCATGACACAGCTGATCAGGTAGGGAGATCGGCAATGCATACACTGAGGCACAGACAGGAGGCATACACTGAGGCTGCAATGCATACACAGGAGGCATACACTGAGGCTGCAATGCATACACAGGAGGCATACACCGAGGCACAGAGGCATACACTGAGGCATTCAATGGACACAGTTAGGCATGCAATGGACACAGTAAGGCATGCAATGGACACAGTAAGGCATGCAATGGACACAGTGAGGCTCACCCTCGGCTTATACTCGAGTCAATAAGTTTTCCCAGTTTTTTGTGGTAAAAGTAAGTCCTCGACTTATATTCGGATCCACTTATACTCGAGTATATATGGTACTGAAAAATGCATGTTGGTTGTACATACACTTAGGCCTTGTTATCACAGGGGTACCCAAGTGTAAGCTGTGTTTTGCCTGCATGGGATGCACAGGTGTTCCATTCACTCATGTTGAGGCAGTCCCATTTGTGTCAATTGGGACACATCAATTGCACAGACACAGCTGCTGCTGTCAATTTGACATCCGTGTGGCTGCGTGTCCTTGACCGCACACAGTCTACGTTCATAAACATATACTTTCTGGCTGATAAATTGGGAGCAGCAGCTCTGTCCATGCAGCCTCTGTGTCCCAATGAATATGAATGGGATAGCCTGCACTGGCATTCCATGTGGACAAAAAACAGCCATCACATGGGTGTGTGTTTAGGTCTGCCCATGTGAGCAAGGCCTTAACCACTAGCCCACCGTCATATGACGTCCTGGGCTTTGGGCGGGTATATCTGAATGATGCCTGTAGTTACAGATATTCAGATATTGCCGGTTTCAGCCGGCGAATCTCTACACCATAGGAACGATCATAGCGTTCCTATGGGAGGCGAGAGGGGACGTCCCCCCCCTCCCGTGCTTCTACCGACTCACCTCAGCGATCGGTGAGTCGGATAGCAGATCCGCCGCTGCCGGATATAGATCATAGAGATTTCCGGCGGACCAGATGGTCCCCGGAGTCTCTATGATCGGACGCGATGTTATGACGTCACGCCCGGCCTCTCCATTCAAAAAAACGGCGCCGCTTCGGCTTGGAAGCGACGATCGTTTTATTTTTTTTTTTATTTCAGGCTTCCCAGCCTAGTAGTGAGATATGGGGTCTTATTGACCCCATATCTCACTATTAAGAGCACCTGACATGTCATATTGCTATTACAAGGGATGTTTACATTCCTTGTAATAGGAATAAAAGTGATCATTTTTTTTTTTTTCAAAAAAGTGTCAAAATAAAAAAAAAAATATATAATTAACAATAAAAAAAAAAAAAATTTTTAAAGCGCTGCTGTCCCCGTGTGCTCGCAGGCAGAAGCGAACGCATACGCAAGTCCCGCCCACATATGAAAACGGTGTTCAAACCATACATGTGAGGTATCGCTGCGAACGTTGGAGCGAGAGCAATAATTTTGGCCCTAGACCTCCTCTGTAACTCAAAACATGTAACCAGTAAAAAAATTTAAAGCGTCGCCTATGGGGATTTTTAAGTACCGAACATTGGCGCCATTCCACGAGCGTGTGCAATTTTGAAGCATGACATGTTAGGTATCTATTTACTCGGCGTAACTTCATCTTTCACAAAATGCAAAAACATTGGGCTAACTTTACTGTTTTGGTTTTTTTTTAAACACAAAACAGTTTTTTTCCCCAAAAAAACGCGTTCGAAAAATTCCTGCGCAAATACTGTGTGAGATAAAAAGTTGCAACAACCGCCATTGTATTCTCTAAGGTCTTTGCTAAAAAAACATATATAATGTTTGGGGGTTCCATGTAATTTTCTAGCAAAAAAAGGATGATTTTTACATGTAGGAGCAAAGTGTCAGAATTGGCCTGGTATTGAGGTGGTTAAAGATGCATTAGATCAAGGCACCAGCTGTACAGATGCATTCACCAACTAATCTAAAAGTGATAAAATAATTTTAGTTTATTTGTAGATATTGCCAGAGTGGCTAAGCAGAGACAGCATAAGTAAGAGGCTATAACAGACTTTCAAAATAGGTGAGGAAAGCACTAGAATGAGAGATAGAGATAGAGACATACAGGGGGGAGGGGGGTGCAGATACCTGTCTAAGACAGGTATTTGCACCCACTTCCTGGTATAGACTCCCACGGGAGTCTACGCCTCTTCCCGTCCCTCCGCACTGTCTCCTGGGAAACACACAGGTCCCAGGAGATAGCGGAGACCAGTTACGATGCGCAGCGCGACTCGCGCATTCGCAGTAGGGAACCGGGATGTAAAGCCGCAATGCTTCACTTTCTGATTTTCTCACCTAGGATGGCAGTAGCAGCTGCCGAGAGTCGAGCGAGTGATCGGCGTCGGCTGCCGACATCGCTGGACCCTGGGACAGGTAAGGGTCCATTTATTAAAAGTCAGCAGCTGCAGGCTTTTAATTTTTTTTTTTTTTTTTTTTTTTTTTTTTAGGTGGACTCCTGCTTTAAGCATTGTCATAAAATTCCATTAACCCAATATTAGCTAAGTTTTAGCTAAAGAAATGAAAACTTGCACAAAATATTAAGACTTTTTCTAGGGGAATCTCCTTTTTTGTTGTCCGGACAGTGCCCAAACTGCTGCCCCTGTGCCCGTTTGCAGGTGTCTCCTTAAGAACGCAGAAGTTTAGGGGAACAGCAAAGATTGTCCTGGATGTGGCAGTAGTGACAAGGACAGCAAGTAAGCATACATACTGCAGTGTTTTTTTACCTTAAAGTGTTACTAAACCCAGTAATATGAAAATAGTTCATCCACCCCCCTGCAGTGCCCACAGCTTATATAAATCATCTTTTTACTTTAAAATACTGCCACTGTATACCTTTTTGGTCACATGATAAACTGCAGGGTTTGCCCGAGTGCTCAGTGTTCAGGTAGGAGGAGATTGCCACTATAGCCCATGTCAGCGATGGCAAACTTTGGCACCCCAGATGTTTTGGAACTACATTTCCCATGATGCTCAACTACACTGCAGAGAGCATGAGCATCATGGCAAATGTAGTTCCAAAACATCTGAGGTGCCAAGGTTCGCCATCACTGGCCTATATGCTCATGCTGGTATGGGAGGCGGATCATTTATCAATCAAGATGCAACATCCCACCGTGTTCTTTTTTAGTTACTGGGCATGGAGGGGGAGGGAGGCACTCAGCTGTCATTTAGGATCTGTATACACACCCAAATGTGTGATGTCAATACCATGTGAACTGAAAAGCTCAGCTCAACAAGGAACTGTTCTCTCCAGCAATAGAGACCAAACTGAGCATGTGCAATTTTACTACTCGGTCTTATCTGGCCTTGCCAAGAGACCCTGCAGGAGGGGGAGGATCTGTCCATACAGGATCAAAGAGCCTTTTTAAACAATGATTAACCCCTTAAGTTCCACAGTGAGTATAACAAGCATGCTATTCTGCATATACAGATAGATTTTACTGTTGTGGGTTTAGTAACACTTTAATGCCGTGAATGCACTAAGGTAAAAAAAAAAAAAAAAAAGCTTATTTTTTGCTTTTATTTTAACCCCTTCAGATCTGTGCTATAGCCACATGACGGCTACAGCGCAGATCTGCTTTGCTGGGAGGCCATCAATAGAGGTCCTCCCCTTTGCATGTTCACCACACCCCCCTGAAGGGCACGCACTGTGATCATCCGAGTCAATGAGACGCGGGTAATCACAGATCAGAGTAAGGGGTCAATGACAGCTGTTCACGTGATGTAAACAGAAGATCAGTAATCATTTTCTTCTCACGCTGAAAGAGTGAGGAGAAAAAAAAGCTGATCACCGGTTTCTGTTGAAGAGACATCGGTACCCGAAGAGGGAGAGGCGCAGCCATCTCATATGTGCCCACCAGTACCGCCTGCCAGTGCCACGAATCAGTGCCCACAAGTACATAAGTGCCAGCAATCAGTGCCACCAATCAATACCCACAAGTGCCACCAATCAATGCCCACCAGTGGTGCCAATCAGTGCCTCATCGGTGCCAATCAGTGCCCATCACTGCCACCCATCAGTGCCAGCTATCAATGCCAGCTATCAGTGCCACCTATTAGTGCCCTTCAGTGCCACCCAGTGACCATCAATGCAGCCTATCGGTTCCCATCAGTGCAGCCTATCAGTGCCCAGTGTAGCCTCATCAGCGTACATGAATGAAGAAGAAAAAATGACCTGTTTGCAAAATGTATTTAAAAATATAAAAAATGGTTATGCTTTTTTTTTTTTAAATTCGGTCTTTAAATTTTAACAAAAAATAAAAAACCCAGAGGTGATCAAATACCACCAAAAGAAAGCTCTGTGGGGAAAAAAATTATAATAAATTAATTTGGGTACAGTGTTTTATGATCGCACAATTGTCATTCAAGGAGTGACAGTGCTAAAAGCTGAAAATTGGTATGGGCAGGAGGGGGGTTTAGGTGCCCAGTAAGTAAGTGGTTAAAAGCTTAACTCTGGGGGGGGGGGGGTGTAGTTGGGACATCTGCTGGGTTGTGCTGCATTAGTACTAAAACGCATACTTTCTCTTCCCGTGGAGTAAGCGTTAAACTTCTGGTGCTGAATCTTACTGTGTGGCAATAGCATAGTGACAGAACAGAATGTGCTACATTCTATAAAACCAATTTTTGTGAATGGAGAAGAGGAGAGAAAAAAAAAAAACAGAAGAGGTGGATGGCCTTAATGTACTGCAATTTTATAGCCACGTTAACCCTCGCAATGCCGGAAGTTCAGCAGTGTGCAAAGGACCCCTCTGCACGGAACATTTTGACAATATGGAACAATCAGCAGGATGTGGGATACACTTCACTAGAGGCAAGTAATCCTGCTGAACTTCTAGTACAAAAATAAAAAAGAACTAAACTTGAGCTTTAAGATATATGCTACATATGCGTCATAAGCGGCTGAAGAAAAAAAAAAATATATATATATATTTTTACAGAGATTACAATTAAAAAAAATAGTAATTTAACACCACAACAGACTTTAGAAGCTACAAAAGGTTGTAGGATTTAGGCCACAAACATGAATGCAAGTGACTCGCCTTCCTGTCTGTTTAAGAGGAAGAGGTGTTTCAACTATGCAGTACGGACATGTGGTAAAGGCTGCAAAGCAATAACCAGAGCCAAGTTATCATTGCAAACATACTCGTCCATGTTCGGGAAATATGTTTATGCAGACATTCACTCTAGGTAAACATCAAAAAAATATAAATCCAAGCTGCAAAAGTGTTTGTAACCATAAAATTTTGTGGTTTCAGTCTTGGACAGAAATCTGCAAAAGCACACAAAACTGTAGAAAGACAAGCAAGAAGACACCTTAAACTTCAGTTTTTACTAAACAGTGGTGTGGTTTTTGTAAGTGCTCTTTCAATTGTGTCATAGAATAGAATTCAAGGTTTACCTTAAGCAGTGGTTCTCAACCTGGGGGTCGAATGAGGATTTGCCAGGGGTCACCGAATCCTGGGCTGTTCCTGAAGTCGGCACCACTCTCCCAGTCTTTTTGCGGCCGACCAGCAGGGCTGATCCCTGGAGCCCGCGGCCGACCAGCAGGGCTGATCCCTGGAGCCCGCGGCCGACCAGCAGGGCTGATCCCTGGAGCCCGCGGCCGACCAGCGGGGCTGATCCCTGGAGCCCGCGGCCGACCAGCGGGGCTGATCCCTGGAGCCCGCGGCCGACCACTTAGCCTCTTTGCAGTTGCCCATTCAGTTCACGGCATGGCTGGGGGGAGAGACTAGAGGTCAGCTGACTGGTGAGGAATGTTAAGTGGGAGGGGCTGGAGGAGACCATAACTCCTGATTTCGGAATAGGTGTCACTGCTACGAGACATCACAAAGTCTGAGCCACAGAGAAGCCGGAGACACAGTGAGTAACACTACCTGTGATTATAGTTGCCATTAAAAGTCCCCACTAGAGTTCTCAGAACAGTAGATGACCTTGATCAAGAGCACCTAAGCTGGCTGATCAGAACTTCCCCTGGTATTGCCACTCATCCCACCCCCCCAACCCCCCAACCAAGGAGTAAGAGAAGGAAAAAAAATTGAGAATACATGGAAGGGAGAGGAAAAGAGGGGGAGGAACAAAGAAAAAATGGAGA